>JAKZAP010000018.1:3048698-3153400 GCA_023053575.1 Branchinecta lynchi | reverse complement strand
TGATGACCTTTGCACTGCTCTTAATGTTCTTTCGGCAAACTTCCAGGAGCGACAGATCATCCACGTATTTCCATCTATCTGTGAAAGACAGAGCAAGCTCGTTGACCATAACTAAACAAGAGCTACGAGCTCATATGGCACTTGTTACGAGTAGGCACGGCTCGGTTATGTCAATGATATATCTAGTGTTTGCTAGGTGTCTTCCCACCAAGTTCCATCTCGATCCCTCCACTCATAGCGTTTTCCAATATTTCCGGTTCTCCCCTCCAGCTCCCCCCAAAAGTCACCGGATCCTGTCCGGATTTTAAGTGGGTCGTCTGAGGCATGAGGTCTTTCCAAATATCAAGTTTCATCGAAATCCGGTCACCCGTTCAAAAGTTATAAATACCTCAAGATTCCGGATTCCCCCTCCCTCCACTCCCCCGATAGTGCCCGAATCGGCTCGGTTATGTCAATGATGTATCTAGTGTTTGCTAGGTGTCTTCCCACCAAGTTTCATCTCGATCCCTCCACTCATAGCGTTTCCAAAGATTTCCGGTTGCCCCCTCCAGCTCCCCCCAAAAGTCACCGGATCCGGTCCAGATTTTAAGTGGGTCGTCTGAGGGATGAGGTCTTTCCAAATATCAAGTTCCATCGAGATCCGATCACCCGTTCAAAAGTTATAAATACCTCAAGATTCCGAATTCCCCCTCCCTCTACTCCCCCCACAGTACCCGAATCGGCTCGGTTATGTCAATGATGTATCTAGTGTTTGCTAGGTGTCTTCCCACCAAGTTTCATCTCGATCCCTCCACTCATAGCGTTTCCCAAGATTTCCGGTTGCCCCCTCCAGCTCCCCCCAAAAGTCACCGGATCCGGTCCAGATTTTAAGTGGGTCGTCTGAGGGATGAGGTCTTTCCAAATATCAAGTTCCATCGAGATCCGATCCCCCGTTCAAAAGTTATAAATACCTCAAGATTCCGGATTCCCCCTCCCTCTACTCCCCCCACAGTGCCCGAACCGGCTCGGTTATGTCAACGATGTATCTAGTGTTTGCTAGGTGTCTTCCCACCAAGTTTCATCTCGATCCCTCCACTCATAGCGTTTCCCAAGATTTCCGGTTGCCCCCTCCAGCTCCTCCCAAAAGTCACCGGATCCGGTCCAGATTTTAAGTGGGTCGTCTGAGGGATGGGGTCTTTCCAAATATCAAGTTCCATCGAGATCCGATCACCCGTTCAAAAGTTATAAATACCTCAAGATTCCGGATTCCCCCTCCCTCTACTCCCCCCACAGTACCCGAATCGGCTCGGTTATGTCAATGATGTATCTAGTGTTTGCTAGGTGTCTTCCCACCAAGTTTCATCTCGATCCCTCCACTCATAGCGTTTCCCAAGATTTCCGGTTGCCCCCTCCAGCTCCCCCCAAAAGTCACCGGATCCGGTCCGGATTTTAAGTAGGTCGTCTGAGGCATGAGGTCTTTACAAATATCAAGTTCCATCGAGATCCGATCACCCGTTCAAAAGTTATAAATACCTCAAGATTCCGGATTCCCCCTCCCTCTACTCCCCCCACAGTACCCGAATCGGCTCGGTTATGTCAATGATGTATCTAGTGTTTGCTAGGTGTCTTCCCACCAAGTTTCATCTCGATCCAGCTCCACTCATAGCGTTTCCCAAGATTTCCGGTTGCCCCCTCCAGCTCCCCCCAAAAGTCACCGGATCCGGTCCGGATTTTAAGTAGGTCGTCTGAGGCATGAGGTCTTTCCAAATATCAAGTTCCATCGAGATCCGATCATCCGTTCAAAAGTTATAAATACCTCAAGATTCCGGATTCCCCCTCCCTCCACTCCCCCCCACAGTGCCCGAATCGGCTCGGTTATGTCAACGATGTATCTAGTGTTTGCTAGGTGTCTTCCCACCAAGTTTCATCTCGATCCCTCCACTCATAGCGTTTCCCAAGGTTTCCGGTTGCCCCCTCCAGCTCCCCCCCCAAAAGTCACCGGATCCGGTCCGGATTTTAAGTAGGTCGTCTGAGGCATGAGGTCGTTCCAAATATCAAGTTTCATCGAGATCCGATCACCCGTTCAAAAGTTATAAATACCTCAAGATTCCGGATTCCCCCTCCCTCCACTCCCCCCACAGTGCCCGAATTGGCTCGGTTATGTCAACGATGTATCTAGTGTTTGCTAGGTGTCTTCCCACCAAGTTTCATCTCGGTCCCTCCACTCATAGCGTTTCCCAAGATTTCCGGTTGCCCCCTCCAGCTCCCCCCAAAAGTCACCGGATCCGGTCCAGATTTTAAGTGGGTCGTCTGAGGCATGAGGTCGTTCCAAATATCAAGTTTCATCGAGATCCGATCACCCGTTCAAAAGTTAAAAATACCTCAAGATTCCGGATTCCCCCTCCCTCCACTCCCCCCACGGTGCTCGGATCGGGGAAGTGACTATTTCCAACTTAATCATTTGGGGTCCCTGATATGCCTGCCAAGTTTTATCATCCTAGCTTATGTGGAAGTGCCCGAACTAGCAAAACCTGGTCAGACCGACGGACGGACAGAAATTGCGATCGCTATATGGCACTTGGCCGAAGGGCAAGTGCCATAAAAAAGGAGCGGTCCCAACAGGGTACCTTGCGGAACCCCACAAAAAATTGGTAAACTATCAGAGAAAACTATTTTATACTTAGTTTTTTGTGTTCGATTAGACAGAAACTGAGCAACCAGTCGAACTAGGAACGGTTGAATTTTGAATTTAATTAAAAGTTTGTCAATGAGCTTGCTATGGTTAATTAGGTCAAATGCTTTCTTTAGATCTATCGCTATTAAATTTATCCAAGTATTAGGGTTATCCAAATTCTTTAATATCCGATCTAATAAACTAACTAGATAATGTGCTGTTGACGTTTTTGGCAGGTTACCAAACTGCTTAGGGTCAACATGTTTAAGGATGTTTTCTTTCAACCAGGATGAAAGGAACTTCTCATAAACTTTACTGAAAATAGGGGTCATAGTTATGGGGCGTACCCCCGTAAAATCATTAGGGGAATCCTTTTTCGGAATAGGTGTAACATATCCGGTCTTCCAGACTGCGGGATAATCACCAGATACCGTTATTTCGTTAAAAATTTGAGAAAGTGGACCACTTATTTGTGCTTGTTCTTCCGACCAAGTTTCATCCGTAACCCTCCACTCTAACCGCCCCCCCCCCCCCCAATATCACCGATTCCGGACTTAAAATGGGGCGTCTAAGACACGAGGTCTTTCTATATATCAAGTTTCATTAAGATCCGACCACCCGTTAGAAAGTTAAAAATACTTTATTTTGCCTAATTTTATTGATTCACCCAAGTTGAACCAGAGGATTCACAGCCTGACGAGGACCCTTGCCAAGAAGGACCGAAATATTGCTGATGAAGAATCAGCTGACGTATCCGTTGTAAACATTGTTTGAATACATTGATTCCCCCTCCCTCCACCCCCCCCCCCCCAGATGGTCAGATCGGGGAAGCGACTATTCCTAATTTGATCTGGTCCGGTCCCTGATATGCCTGCCAACTTTCATCGTCCGAGCTTATCTGGAAGTGCCCGAACTAGTAAAACCGGGACAGACAGACCGGCGGACAGACAACCGACAGAAACTGCGATCGCTGAATGGCACTTTGCCAAAGGACAAGTGCCATAACAAGAGTTGAAAGCTCATGTCACTAGTACGGAGTGAGATGTATTGTTTGATCAAACCACTTTTCGACTGTGCGGTTCAGATGCGCACTTTAAGGGAGCTAGAGAAAAAGTATTTTATTGTTGAACCTGGCAGTAATGGTACGCACTGTAAGAAAAACCCTTGAGGCAAAAACGATAGCAAGCTCTTAGGGATCATTGATATATATCATTTGGTCAAAAGTATTTTTTTTTCCACTTATCGGTTAAAATGCGCACTTTAAGGGTGCTAGAAATATTTTTTTTTTTAAGCAAAACCCTTGTGGCACCAATAATCATGGGTTGAGATGTATCGTTTGACAAAAAGTAATTTTCGACCTTCCAATGAAGATGCGCACTTTAAAGGAGCTAGAATTTCATTTGGAAGCAAAACTCTTCAGGCAAAAAAAATGGGCTCACGGGGACCATGAAAATGAATATTTTACTTAACAGATTTTTTCTTAACTTACGGTCATGGTTGGTACTTAAAGGAATGGTCGGATCTGGAATGTGACGATTTCTAAGCTAAACTTATCAAATTTCTAATATTCCAGCCAAGTTTCATCGTCCTAGCACATCTGGAAGTACCTTTACTCGTAATCATCGGAATTCCGGACTCCCCACAGTCGCCAGAGCCTATCCGGTTCTATAAATGATTTATCCGGAGCATCCGTTTGTTATTCCCGCAAAGTTCCATCCCGATCTCTCCAGTCGAAGCCGGTCACGTATCCCCCCCCCCCCCAGTTGTTGTCGGATCCAGTCAAGACACGAAAAAGATCACCAGAGACGTGTCCTCCGTTCAATTACAAAATTTCCCTCAAATCCGACCACGCGTTCCAAAGTTACGCATGACTTTTTATTCCGGATTCTCCCTCCCTCTGCTCCCCCCAGTATTATCGGATCGAGCAAATTTTTATTTACAACTCAGGGGATCGGGTCCCTGTCAAGCCTCGAATTTTCGTCGTGAAAATCCCCAGAACTACCATCCCCAGAATTCCGCCCCCCCCCCTCCCCCCAGTGTCCGGATCCAGTCCAAATGTGTAAACGATTTATCTACAGCGGATGCTTGTTATTCCCGACAAGTTTCACTCCGATCCCTCCATTATAATCGTTTCTCAGGATTTCCGGTCTCCCCCCCAAAGCTGTCGAATCTGGCCCGGACTTCAAGTAAAAAATCAGAGATATGTACTTTATTCAGGTATTGAGTTTCATTCCAATCCGATCACCTGTTCGAAAGTTACACACAACTCAACATTCAGGATCCCCCCCACCCCCAGATAGTCGGATCGGGGAACTGATCATTTCTAGGTTGGTTTGATCGGATTCCTGATCTGGCTGCCAATTTTTATCATCCTAGCACATCTGGAAGTACCCTAACTCGAAAAAGTGTGACAAAAAGCTTGAACCATATACCAGCCCCTTCGACCGTCGATAACACTGGCTCTCTCCGCCGCCGCTCATAGATATAAGCAGAGGATGACGTCATCCACGTTCAAAGCTATACTAGTGCGAAGAAAGAGGTAACTTAATTCTCAGGATTCCACCGCCCTCCACTCCCCCCCAGATGGTCGGATCAGGAAACTCATTATTTCCAGGTTAGTTTGATCGGGTCCCTGATATGCCTGCCAAGTTTCTTAGTCCTAGCACATCTGGAAGTACCCTAACTCACAAACACCGACCGACCGACAGAAAAGTGATCAGTATATGGCATTCGGCCGGTAGGCAAGTGCCATAAAAACCCGAAAATCACCGTTTTCCATATCTTTTTGTAATGAATGCTTGGTTTCAAACCTTAGATGTCCTGGGAAAACGATTACAACAAACATAGCAGAACCTAGCTTTACAGTATTCAGATAGCTTTGACTACTGGAACCTAACAGAAAATAGTGCGCGGTGTGCTTTTAGGAAAAGATACCACTAGTGTATACTACGAATGCAAAGAACGCAGCCTTCTGGGTTGAAATAAAGCGGCGACGTAACACTATATGCATCTAGAAAGGCCACAGTTAAATCCAGAACAACAATAGCACTTTATTATCGTTCCAGTACAAAAGACGGAGTTTAATCGTCGGACTTGACTTCGACCTTGCCACCACGAATACGACCAGTTCTTCTGGCAGCAATGAGACCGACCTAGAAAAGAAAAATGAGTTTTTGAACTTAATCACTAAGAGCGTGTTCCATCTACGAATCCTGACTTTTTGCCGTCAAGGATGGAACGACTTTTCTATTTTCCAGTAGATTATCATGCCACGGGTGAATCCGACCAATGACGTTACAGAGATCCGTAGTTACTACGCTTACTATGCTCCCGAGCGTGGTAAGCAAATAGTTACTATTTCGAGATGGTTCGAACGGTCAGCGTAGTAACTTTTGGTGAGGTTCGAACGGAAATAGTAACTAACTAAGGGTGGAACACGCTCTAAGTTAGGGGGCTAGGAGAAAACGAGTTAGATTGGGAGGACACACCAGGAAAATTGAGGAAATCCTTTGGCAGACCATGGTCCCTTTCCGATGGATTTATGTCTGTCTTGGACGGGGAAGGGGAAATCTGGAGGACAATTCGGGAGAAAAATAACTTTCTGGATTGTGCTCCATTTGAAAGTATATTTTTTACAAATATATTGTGAAGTTGACCGGCAGTACATCTTTTAGTAACGGACTCGGTATCGTCTTTTGAAGAATTCGATAGAAAATCTATTACGTCGTAAGGATGTACCGTCACTGCATGTACTCATTACTCGCGATTCATCACTAACGCTTTCCCGGCATGCTAAAAAAATTAGGGGACATTTTCGCGTAGATGGCTCTGGTTCGGTCAACCTCACGTCCAGGTAGACGGACATTTCCGTGTGGATGCCATCAGTCTTTTTGTCATTACTCGTGTATGGATGGATAGGTGAACGGGCCATCAACTCGATGGGCGCCTCCCGTTAATCACCGCTTTGAGGGCAGCGTTGAGCGGAACGTGGATAGAAGAAAACACAAACTGAAGACAGAAAAAATCTGTACATTCCCACTCATATGCTCTCATCCAGCTGAACGAGCATTTTCGCGTGGACGGAACCCATCTTCCTCGGCCGTTCAAAGCCAGATCGATTTTCTCTTTTTCGCGTGGATGGGGTCACACTTTCAGCTCTACAGCTATCAACGCGAAAACGTCCTCTTACTCTGTTGTTCCGCATCACTACTAGACGAAACACTGTCGACAGTCTTAAAGTTCCTCTGCAGTGATTCACAAATGAGGAAAAAAAGACTGCCTTAAAAAAGACATAGAAAGTGCGGAGGGCCAAAAAATTGTGGCCCCTTATTACAAATGGAATAGAAAGACAAAAGAACCAACATACCTTGCGACCAGCGGGGGTGGATCTCTTACAGGTAGATGCTTTACCGATGTGTTGATGGTTACCACCACCATGGGGATGTTCAACGGGGTTCATGGCAACACCACGAACAATGGGCCAGCAGTTCCTCTTGGCCTTGTACTTGTGGTACGCACGACCAGCTTTCAAAATGGGTTTGTCAATACGTCCACCACCAGCGACGATGCCTAGAGACAAAAAATTGGATTGAGGTAAGGTTCAATTTTATTAAAACGGAATATATGAAAGGGCTGGACATTCGGGGCAAACTAGTCAGTTGGCATTCCAACCAACGTTTTAACAATAGACAGCATCACAACTACTTTTCTCAGAACGTTGGAACTCGAACTTAGTTGCGAAATCTGAATGCAGAAACGATTATGGTTCCTGTATCTGCTCATTTTGCAAGAGCACAAAATCGGAAATTCTGATCAGTCCGGGGCTGCAAACCCCTGATATTTGAAAAGCCTATGCCAAACGCTAGATACCTGTTGGTACCCTAGCCCTGACCTACTCCAGTACAAAGGAATTCCGATTGGTTGATTTCTCAGCTTCATTCAGATCATTACTATTTTGTTTCTTTAGAGTATCTAACATTTTGCATTAGGCATTAGGGAACTGGGCACAAATTGCACCACATCAGCTGCCTGTAGCTTGTCTTCAAAACACAATAACTAAGCGGTCACTTACCAACCATAGCACGGTTAGCAGAGCTAACGACCTTCTTGGCGCCTGAAGGCAGCTTCACACGGGTCTTCTTGGTATCTGTGTTGTGGCCAATAACGGTGGCGTAGTTTCCAGAGGTCCTGGCAAGACGACCTCTGTCACCATGCTGCTCCTCAACATTGCAGACAATGGTTCCTTCTGGCATAGTCCCAACGGGCAGAACATTGCCGATCTGAAGGGTGGCTGAAAGAGGTAATAGTTAACACAAAGTTCGACCTTCTTAATTAAAAGAAAAGAAGGACTTACTCAGTCCTTACCTGAGTCCCTTAAACTCAGACTTACTGAGGTCATCCTCACCTTTAGAAGTCTTTCGGGGTATTGAAAGCTATAAGGTAGTAAGGATCCACTTTTGACTGGATCCTTACTACCAAAGATCTGATAATCTTGACAGACCACCATTGATAAACTTTTACTCCATTTGTTTAGTTGACTGGTTGATTTTTGTACGACGGCATAGTTTCCCACTGCCTGTTTTTTTTTTTATTCCTTTTCTTTGCTTGGTTGTGGGTTTGTATAATAACAGAGTATTAAACTAAAAAGCATAATAAGATGGGTCTGTTCTCGTAAGTTACAGTTCAATCTGTTCTGTCTCATAGTTTGAATTATTCTTATTTTTCTAGAAAGTTTAAGAACAAGGATTTTTTTTTCCCAACTATTCTGCAAGTAGGTGATTTTTAATTTTTTCTAGAAGGCCCATCCACCCACCAACCTAACCTATTTTGGTGTATACTCAGAAAACTCTAGAGGCATGGAAGTAAATAAATTCAGCCATTAGTGCAATGGTTTTAAGAATTTTCACTGTCTATATATTTATCCTTGATTTCTGATGCCAAAGCTATTGAAAACTCCTAAGGCAAGCGTTATGCAACATTTTACTGTAATTACTTGTAACCCTCATATTTCTTCTTAACTCCTGCCATTGTCACAGGCTCAATATCTCTTAACAGTAGACTTTTTTTGCTGAAGTGACAGCATAGCAACAGAAAGTACCACTGACTCTAAAATGTCAAGAACTGTTTCACAAAACACTTGTTGAAATTATAGGAAAAGACAAAGGGTCACCAGAAAAGAAGGTACGAGAAGGTATAAATATAGTTGCTAGCTTGCACCCATGCAGTATACTGGTACTAGAGTCCTAACAAGCCAAATCAAATCAGGCTAAATCACAGGTTTTGTGCACTTGAGTAGTGTGCACTTGAGAAATAGTAAATGTGTGAACCCTTTAGAGAATATATCTTGACTGTGTTAGTGACGAACCATATAGCCAGTATCCTCACGGACGTGGTCACAACAGTTCCTTTGGTTCTAACAGTTCCTAGATATTTACTTTTAGTAGTTGTAACTCGATCAATGTTGCTCACTATCTCTATCCCCTATTATCTCTAATTAGCTGACATAACATGAAGCCTATACTTGGGACTTGTTTTGAGCTGTTTAATTACCTTTCTTTCCGCAGTAGAGGAACTGACCAGTGTACATTCCCTCAGCAGCAAGGAACAACTCTTTCCTTGTCTTGAAGCGGTATGGGTCACGGAAATGAACAACTGCGAGGGGTGCACCACGACCAGGGTCATGGATAATGTCCTTGACTACTCCCTTAATGTAGCCATGTCGCTCAGCATAATCAACAGATCTGAGCTTGGGTGCCCCCTTCCTGTGCTTGGTATGGGCCTTGAAGATGCCTCCTGCACCTTTACGCTGGGCTCTGATGACTCTTCCCATAGTGTCTTACACTGAAAACAACAACAAAATTTACAATTAAGGATAAAAACATAAGCCAAGCTAAATTTGTTGCTTTTTACTTTCTGCAGAAAGATGAGGTGTTTTGGCCTGGGGCATCACATAGGGGTGGCAGGTCAACTTTTCCCCTCTTAACTCTTAAACAAAGGAGATTTTTCTTAAAAATAGTAATTACGAATAACTAGCCACTCTAATTTGTAGTATATAAGGTACTTATAGTATAAATACCTTGGCACCTTCCAAAGATCTTGGCTAGTGATGCCCTTTTGTTTTGGCTAGAAAACCAACATTAGTTGCATTTTTTCTCTGGTTCCTGTTCCATGTTCTAGGTTGGGGTAGCTACTAAAATAACTTTCAAATTCTGATCTTTTGATCATAGGATTATGCTTCTCCTGAACTTTAGCTTTGGTTTGAGCTCAATAATACCTCAATAACTAGCTAAGTATCCCAATTCTAGATTTGAAAAACACTAATTATAATGGGAGTGTGCCGGCCGCATGGTGATATAAGAGAAACTGGGGATAAGATGCACAAATTGGAAGAACCAGCTATTTACTGGTGTAGCAGGTAATGGATATTCAGTACTAGGTATTAATAAATTCTTCTAGGGAAGTTCAGTTCCTTTTATTTATACCTTTTATTACATGCAATTATTTAATGGCAACACTTGTATAAGGCGGTATGTGTGATAATATAAGCACATATTACATATGGCCTCATTAAATCTAGGACTTTTTCCTGAATACAGTGGTATATTTGAAAAGACTTTCAGCTGTTTGAGAATGATAACCATTGAAATAAAATTCTGATAAATTCCCAGCAATTCATTTTTCATTACAAAAAAATCAGCAAATCAGCGCTGCTGATGGTAGGGCTTTTTGTGGCTACCCTAGGTTGTCCAGTTGTCTGGTTTAGATAAAAAAAAAAGAGTATTTTTGCTTATGCTTTTCAGTGTTTTGTCCCTGTTCAGAGGAAAATGCAAATTTAGGTTACTGAGCCTGTCTTGAGGGTCTGTTTAGATTGCAAACAAAAATTCCCCAACAACCACACTTTAAAGTCCATCTTATCCTCGTTTTGACAAAAACAGGAACATAGAGAAAACAACGAACAGAACAGACACAAAAATGATTTATACCACTGGATATTGAGCATAATTTTTTTTTTAGCTCAAGTACAACTAAACGTCATACAAGAACAGGTTTAACTCTACCACAAAACACAATTTTGGGGAGACTATCATTCTCAGTTTGGAACAACCTTTGCAAAGACTGCTTGTCTTCAGCTGAATGTATTTTCTTTGCCCTCCAAAAGGGTAGTGATCTGATCTGGAGAAATGGTTTAGTACCACTCCTGTACTTGACACAGGCCTATTCAAAAGCATAAAGAAAAGTTTGCCAAAAATGAACAAATCAACCACAAAAAAAAATATCCCTCGAAAACAAAGAGCAGGTTCATCCCCGCCACTAACACACAGCTGAATCTGTTAATCCCAACAGAAAAATATGTGCAAAATTCACCAAAACAAATTGTGAAGAATTCTGTACCTAATTTCCTTCAACACTAGTGATGAAACAGAAGAATGTTGCTGCTGTCTCCCAAATTTCTTGTGGCGTCAAGAGTACGTACGAGAGCTGCCATAGAGAGAGAATATTTACTTCGCGGAATTCTGGTGGAATAGAATGGAACACAGAAATCCCTAGAATGCAGGCTGTGAACCACAGTGATATATCAGATAGAACAAAAGAATAACTGGAATTTGTATCACATTTTCAACTATTAAAGAAGCTTTCAGCAGGTTATCAGATTTCGAACTATTGGCTCAACACATTTTATTTGATTATGGAGCTATTCGACTTTTTTCACGCGATGTATTATTGATCTTTATTTCACTTCCACTGTTTATTTACCAATACCAATGATTCTGTTTACCAATTCTAACGAACTCTAGCTGCGTCATATGCGATAATGCGTTACGATTTCCATGGCATTTGCAGCCTCTGGCTCAAGTGCCTTTTACCATATTTGACGGTGCAAAACAGATCAGTCAGCTACATTTTATTAGAGCTATATTTTCGGCCCTTCTTGGCAAGGGTCCTCTTCAGGCTCAAGCCGCTGAAGCTGGAAAATGAAGTTCATTTAGCTGTACTAATCCGTTTTGCACCGTCAAATATGATTCGCAGTCAGCTTGGGCTGAAGGAATATCTGCCATATACCGATCGATATTCCGTCTGTCGGTCGGTCGGTCTGCCCCTGACGGCGAGTTATGGTACTTCCGCATCTGCTAGGACGATAAAGCTTGGCAGGCGTATTAGAGACCCGACCAAACGGAAATAGCCACTTCCCCCATGCGACCACCGTGAGGGGAGTGGAGGGAAAGGGAATCCGTAATATTGATGTATGTATAACTTTTTGAGATCCCAAAACGTAAGTGGAGGGATACCTATGACATCGCAATAGTTGTCCGTCTGTCCGTCCGTCCGTCTGTCCGTCCGTCCGTCTGTAAGCACGATAACTCTCGAAGCTAATGAGATATTTTGATGAAACTTGGTGTGAGGATTCGTTGCGTCGTCAGACCAGTCGAGTTCGTAGATGGGCTTTGAAGCCCTATATTTAGGGGTGGGGGAGAGGGTTCAAATTAAGGGTCAAACAAAATATTTTGAAATAGCTAATGTGATAGTCGATTATGGGGTAAGAAGACATGCTGATCACGATGGTGGAAACCGTTTTGTCATCGGACGAGTAGTTCGCCCGGAATCCGGCCAAAACCGGAAAGTTTGTTTAAAGTAAAAGTTTTATTTGAAGTTGAATGTTCGATTTAGGGTTAAGAAGACATGCTGAAGACGATGGTGAAAATCATTTTGTCATCGGACAAGTAGTTCGCCCGGAATCCGGCCGAAACCGGAAAGTTTGTTAAAATTAGAAGTTATATTTTGAGTTGATTAGATGCTCGATTTAGGGCAAGAAGACATGCTGAACACTTATGTGAAAAAATTTTCTACCCGGACAGGTAGTTCGCCCGGAATCCGGCAAAAACCGGGAAGTTGGTTAAAAGTAAAAGTTTAATCTGAAGTTGATTAAATGTTTGATTTATCGGTAAGACATACCGAACACGATGGTGAAAATCGTTTTCTCGCTCGACAACTAGTTCACCCGGAATCCGGCCAAAACCGGAAAATTTGTTAAAAGCAAAAGTTCGATTAGATGACAGATTAAGGGGTAAGAAGAGAGGCTGAGTCGGTATATGACAATGTTTTTTTTACCCGGAAATATAATTATTCCGGAATCCGGCTGTAACCGGATTTTTTTTTAAGTCAAACTTTTATTCAAAGTTGATTAGATGTTCTTTATAGGGATAAGGAGATTCGCTAGTTTTGTTTCTGTAAATTTTTTTTTGCTGGACTAGTAGTCGGAAATCGGCAGGAAGTCTCGGTCAGTATCGTCAAAATAGGTATGGCTTATAGAGGTATATCGGAACTTGGTTTTCTCTGATGATTAGCCTGTCCAATACTGGATCTGGCGAAGACAAGACTCGATTGTCTGAATCAAATATTAGATTTTTGGGGTACCATCGACACCTTTGGTCTTGTTAATTGGGAATCGGATCTTAGTGAAACTTGGTAATTGGAAAGACCTCGTTTCTCAGATGATACTCTTCAAGTCCGGAACGGATCCGGTGACTTGGGGGGGAGTTGGAGGGAGAGAACGGAAAATAGTGTGACATGTTTAGAGTGGACGGATTGGGATGAAACTTGGTGGGAAGAACAAGCACAAGGCCTAGATACACGTCTGACAAGACCGGACTGGATTCGGGAACTCTGGGGGAGGCTGGAAGGAGGGTTCCTAAATTCCGGTGATTCCGAGTTTTTACCCAATCCAACCATCTGAGGGGTGGGAGTGGAGCGACCGGAAATCCGGATAATTGAGTGGTGCTTAACTTTCGAACGGCTGATCGGATTGGAATCGATGAATCAATCAAAAATTTCAGTAGCCCATGAAAAAACAATAAAGTAAAGAAAAGAAAAAGATCCTACTAAACTAAATGACTATACAAACGCACAATAATACGGGTGGCACCGGTCTAGAGAAGAGTCAAACTCGGCACGGCGTTGTGGCACAGCCAAAAAGGGATCAGTAACGCCGCCAAGTCTCGTAGCTTTGTGGTTTCTAGCCCATGGGGAAGGCCGAGTAGGTGAATAACTGAAGAAACGACATATTTTTAATTTCCCATCTGAAGTCCGGACCGGTTTCGACAGTTGTCGTGGAATTGGGGTGGGGTGGGGGGAGACCTGACATCTCGAGAAACGGTTAGAATGGATGCGAGTGAAACTTGCTGGGAAGAACAAGCATCTGCTCTAGATCAACCTTTTACAGAATTGGACTGGATCCATACACTTTGGTGGTGGTGGGGGGTCCCATAATTCCAGTGACAGCAGTTTAGCCCGTGGTATCTGCAAAACCGCGACGAATAATAATAACCCAATGTTCGAGGAATGATTTCGACACTAAATTGATCCTATGAGGTCAGTTGTATGTCTGAACAGAAAGAGCGAAGTTATTAGTTTTGGAATTTGGAACAGGGCGTCAACTACTAAGTCGAATAAAAATCCAAGGGTGGTACTCAGACCCTTATCCAGGAATTTATTTCGGGGGGGGGGGGGGGTTGCCTGCGGGTCGCAGAAAAAAGTACAAAAAAGACACAGATCTGAGGGAAAAGCCTATTAAAATTAGTATTTTTGTATGTTTCGGGGGGGGGGTCACCCCCCTAACCTCCCCTGGATACGGCCTTGGTGGTACTGAACTGAACCAAGTTATCGGGAGCAAAAATAAAAGGAATCTAGAAAAAGAGAATCAGAAAATGGTCAACTGGCCCTCAGTGCTTTTCCACATAACCACAGCTGGTTTATTTTGTATACCGGTAAGAAGTAAGAATGACAGGTTTACATTATTGGGCTGCAGAGAAAGTCTGAAAGCTACTATGAACCAAAATCTTCGAGCTAATTTAGCACTTCTTCACGGCGGGATGCGGTTTGGACCTATAAATGGCGTGTCTTGGCCTCTTGATTGACATCCAGAAAAGTCCATCCGGCTAAGGTTCCGAGTTTGAAAAGGGATATACACTGCAAATCCTGGAGTTTTACCTCGATCGTGTGCCACGAGCCTCTCCCCCACCCCCCCTCCGCCACCGATACATAATTGTTCTTGAATCTTTCGTCGCAAGTATTTTTGGGCTTACCTATTCAGATATTAAGACTTAAGTTTAAGAGTTCAGGGGCCCGGGATGACGCACCGCACCTCCAAGGTTTTTCCAAAATGACGTGTCTGCTTTTTTACGGCAATAATGATCCACTCTCATCCATTTTCTGTTTCCGTCAATGAGTTTCCCGTCTTTCTCCTTTCCTGTAGTTTGTAGTATCTCTGAGCGTGTTCCACCCTTGTAACAATAGTTACTATTAGTTACTATTTCCGTTCCATCCTCACGAAAAGTTACTACGCTGACCGTTCCAACCTTGTCGGAATAGTAACTAATAGTTACTATTTGCTTACCATGCTCGGGAGCGTGGTAAGCGTAGTAACTACGCATCTCTGGAACGTGATTGGTCGGATTCGCCCCTGGCGTGAGATCCTGCTGGAAAATAGAAAAATCGTTCCAGCCTTGACGGCAAAAAGCCAGAATTCGTGACGTCATGCATAGTAACTACGGTAAGTAGGATGGAACACGCTCTCTGTGGCAAGATTTTAAAGACCATTGGTTTCGTTTAGGGACAAATCAGTCTTCACAGCTACAGCCGCCATCACTTTTCGCAATTTCGAAGATTTCTCGTAGAGAAGACAACAAAAAGCTGTTCAGTCCATATCATGCAAAATGCGCCAATCAATAATGTAGTTCTAGAGCAGCAGGTAAGATGCTACTTTCTTTTCCAACCCCATTGGTTTATTACTGAGTTCTAGCCTAGCCTTAGTTTCTTTGTACAGTACAGTTTTGGGGTATATGGTTGTTCTCAGAGCCCTAATTAGCTACTTATGTTGACTGGCAGCATACTGTGCACATGTGATACTGCGTGCGTTATTTCTTTATTCTTTGACAGGCAACTTTTAATGTTCCACTCATGCACTTTATCTTCTACAGATGGTTTAAACATTTTCTGATAAAAGAAAGTTATTGCACTTGATTCTTGTTCCTTTTGGGATCCCAAAACGTGAGTGGAGGGATACCTATGACATCACCAAAGTTGTTGGCTGTCTGCACAATAACTATCAAGGGGATTGAGATATTTGATGAAACTTGGTGGGAGGATCCTTTAGGTCAAAGGAGCCTACAGGTCAAGTTCAAAGATGGGCTCTGTAGCCCTGTATTTGAGGGTGGTGTTTCAAATTTAGGGGCAAACAAATATTTTTGAAAGCTTTCAGACGGTTGATTTAGGGGCAGGAAGACAGGCTGAATTCGAATATGAAATTTATTTTCTTACCGGACGAATAGTTCACCCAGGATCCAAAGAAACTGGAAAATTTGTGAAAAGTAAAAGATTAATCTCGAGTTGATTAGAGGTTTGATTTAGGAGCAAGGAGACGTGCTGTGTCCTAGTCTGAATTTTTTTTCGAAAATTAGTTCTGCCGTAATCTGTCCAAAACTGGAGAATTTGTTAAAGAAAAAACTTTATTAAAATTATAAGATGTTGGATATGCAGGTAAGAAGACATGCTGAATATATAGGCTATGACAATCATTTTCTCACCAGACTTATAGATTGTTCGGAATCCAGCTGAAACCGGAAATTTTTTAAGAGTAAAATTTTAATCTGAAGTTGATTAGAGGTAGGCCTAGCCTTAGTTTCTTTGTACAGTACAGTTTTGGGGTATATGGTTGTTCTCAGAGCCCTAATTAGCTACTTATGTTGACTAGCAGCATACTGTGCACATGTGATACTGCGTGCGTTATTTCTTTATTCTTTGACAGGCAACTTTTAATGTTCCACTCATGCACTTTATCTTCTACAGATGGTTTAAACATTTTCTGATAAAAGAAAGTTATTGCACTTGATTCTTGTTCCTTTTGGGATCCCAAAACGTGAGTGGAGGGATACCTATGACATCACCAAAGTTGTTGGCTGTCTGCACAATAACTATCAAGGGGATTGAGATATTTGATGAAACTTGGTGGGAGGATCCTTTAGGTCAAAGGAGCCTACAGGTCAAGTTCAAAGATGGGCTCTGTAGCCCTGTATTTGAGGGTGGTGTTTCAAATTTAGGGGCAAACAAATATTTTTGAAAGCTTTCAGACAGTTGATTTAGGGGCAGGAAGACAGGCTGAATTCGAATATGAAATTTATTTTCTTACCGGACGAATAGTTCACCCAGGATCCAAAGAAACTGGAAAATTTGTGAAAAGTAAAAGATTAATCTCGAGTTGATTAGAGGTTTGATTTAGGAGCAAGGAGACGTGCTGTGTCCTAGTCTGAATTTTTTTTCGAAAATTAGTTCTGCCGTAATCTGTCCAAAACTGGAGAATTTGTTAAAGAAAAAACTTTATTAAAATTATAAGATGTTGGATATGCAGGTAAGAAGACATGCTGAATATATAGGCTATGACAATCATTTTCTCACCAGACTTATAGATTGTTCGGAATCCAGCTGAAACCGGAAATTTTTTAAGAGTAAAATTTTAATCTGAAGTTGATTAGAGGTAGGATCTAGGGGTAAGGAGTTATGCTGAATTCGTTTTTGAGCTTCGGGTTTTTGCCAGTCAAGTAGTTTGTCTGGAATCCTGTCAAAACTGGAAGCTGGTCAGAAGTAAGTAAGCATAAACGATGTAGCCCATATGCTGAATCCACCTCTGAACATTTGATAGTGCAAATCGGATATGTGAATATATCTGAACTGTTTGTGGTGTATCTGTTTCGCGCTGTCAAATACGAACTGATTATTACCAATGGCCTTAAGCTGTTTGTAATTTTAAAAGTAAAGATGTTTAAGAAGTTTGTTGAGACATAGTTGCCGAAAGCAAATACAAATTTTGGGATCCCATCGAAAGCTTTGGTCTTTTTTTTGGTAGATTTGAATCAATTTTTTTGTGATAGTAACAGCAAACACGAGTAAAATCATATTCCAAGTTGTTTCTCTTAAACTTGAAATGTTCTGGGTTTTGGAGTGCATTCTCGACAGTATTGAAACACCCTGATGGCCTGAAGACAGAGAGCCAGCCTACTTTAGAGCAGGCATGTAAAAATGCTATTTTTTTCTCAAACATTATCACTCTCATCCCTATAGCCTACAGGTCTTTTTCAGCAAAATGATTGTGGGCTGCACACTTCTGAGTTTTCGTCGCAAAAAAATGGGTGCCACACAGACGAGCCACTCGTTGAAACTAGTGGAAATGCCATTTTTTTTGGGGGGGGGGGGGCAGTAATTTCAAATATCTGAAAATATTAAAATTATATTTGATGATGCAAAACGGGTAAGTCAGCTACATTTTATTCGAGCTATATTTCAGCCCTTCTTGGCAAGGGTCCTCTTCAGGTTCAAGCTGGAAAATTAACTTTTTTCACAAGTTTATTTTCCAGCTTGAGCGGCTTGAGCCTAAAGAAGGGCTGACAAATAGCTAGAATAAAATGTGGCTGACTTATCTGTTTTGTATTGTCAAAAATGATTTGCAGTCAGCTTGGGCTTAGGGACTATCTAAAAATGAAATTCATGTGAAATATCAATAAATAGAACTCCAGGCTTATTATCTTACCATTCTGTACAAAAAGCATTATCAGTTTTAGGTCTATATGCCTGAAAAAGTAGTTAGCTCTGCAGTGTAGACAATATTTTGCTGCCTAATTTGAATTGCCTGCCAGAATCAAGCCTCAAAATCAACAATCACCTCGCCGGTTATTTGTTGAATTTGAGCCACTTAAATCTTGTTGGTCACGGAAACACACGTGTGGGCCGCACAAAAGACCACAGAGACACTCTTTTCGAGCCACAGTGGACCCACAAACTGTTTGTGGGAGCACGGTATAACGCTTTAAATAGATGTCCAGAATCACAAGACAGGCTACTAGGCAATTAGATCATTGGAAGATACTTCAAAAATTTCATTTAATCAAAGAAGTTACAATTGGAATAAATTCAGTAACTTATCAGCCCTCAACAAACAAAATCTGTCGCTTCAAAACTACGTAGTGAAATCAAATAGGTTATGAAGCGTTTTTTGTCTATCCTGTTATTATTTCTCAGTTATTATTCCTAATTATTCAGGATGATGTTTGCCAGCTGGATCAGTAGTAGCTCCCCAAGTAGGAAACAGATAGGTCTTCTTGACTGACAAATGTCTGTCCACGTCTGTGGAAAGACACAGACGACAAGTGTGATTGCTAATTCGTGAAAGAGAGCTTGAAGAAAAATAATGTTTTGTGTGATACAAGGTGTATGTATCTCAGCGAAGGCCTTGTAAATCACATCATCTTAGAGGGAAAACTAGCTGATCAAGAAAAGAAAAATCTATTATCTCCATTTTTGTTTACTAATTTCTACACTAGACGTCACTTCCTTTGTTGACACAAGTTTCTCCTTAAACTTTTATATTTTTTATTTAGTTTGCTTCTCTGGACCTGAATAGAGGGGGATACTCCCAGCCTCCTCCAGGACGCTATGTTCCCCCCCATATGAGGGATTCTGATAGAATTGGAGGATTTACTCAAGCACCTGATAACAGAGGTAAGACAATGGTAATCTTCTTGGACATTATTTCGAGCAGGAGAGGAGGGGAGTAATTTCTCAGGTTTCTGCAAGGAGAATTATTCATAATTTATCCGTAGCTTATCCTTTACAAGAGCAATCTTTGTCCCCCTTTATTTGAGTTCACTTTAATCCAATGCCAGTTATTACAATTGGAGGTCACTTGAAGTCCGTGGGAAAAATTGTTTTTGGGATCCCAAAACGTAAGTGGAGGGATACCTATGACATGGCAAAAGCTGTCCGTCTGTCTGTGAGCACAATATTCCTCGAAAGTAATGAGATATTTTGATGAAACTTGGTTGGAGGATCCTTTGGGGCAAGGGAAAGGTTGAGTTTGTGGATAGGCTCTGTAGCCCTACATCTAGGGATGGGGGAGTCGGTTCAAATTAAGGGACAGACAAAATATTTAAACAGCTAATGAGATAGTCGATTAATGGGTAAGAAGATATTCTGAACACGAATATGAAAACCATTTTCTTGCCAGAGCCAACCCCAAAGTAGTTCACCCGTGGCCAAAACCTGAAAGTTTGTTGAATGTGAAAGTTTTATTTGAAGTTAATTAGATGTTCGATTTAGGGGTAAGAAGACATGATGAACACCTTTGTGAAAACTATTTTCTACCCGAACAAGTAGTTGGCCCGGAATCCGGCCAAAACCGAAAAATTGTAAAAAGATGAAGCTTTATTTTTAGCTGATTAGATATCCGATTTAGGGGTAAGAAGGGATGCTGAATCCATGTATGGCAATCATTTCTTACCTAGACCAATCGTTCACCCGGAATCCGGCTAGAACCGGAATATTTGTTATAAGTTAAATTTTTATTTGAAGTTGATTAAATGTTAGATATAGGGGAAAGAAGATACGTTTAATTCGTTTTTTAGCTTTCTTTTTTCGCCTAACAACTAGTTCCGGAATTGGGCCGAAACCGTGAAATTGGCAGAAGTAAGGAAGGAAGTTTTCATCAAAACATACATGACCTATAGGGGTAAACACAGATGCTGAATCTAGATCTGAACTTATTTTTCTCAGATGATTACTATTTGGTTTTGGCCTTGTGTGTTTCTGAATTTTAATAGTAAAAGTGTTCAAGGACTCAGGCGAAGACAAGACCCAATTGTCTAGATCAAATATTGAATTTTTGGGATCCCATCAAAACCTTTGGTCTTGTTCGTTATGATTTTTGCTCACTTTTAATCAAGGTAGTTCAGAAGGGAAGTTGCAATTTAAGAATGTATATCTACTTGAAAAAACAAGTAATTTATTATTTACCTTACAATCAAATATGAAACACCCCTCCCTAACAGTTATTCTTCTGTGAATATTTTTTGCATCAGTTTTATTAGCCGAGTGTTGAGATGAGTGATCATGGTGTGGAATGTTACAACAACAACTGCTGAACATTTTTTGTCCCTAACTGTTGTTTTTGCTAAAGATCAGTACACAGAATGGAGGGAAGAGAATAAAAAGACCTACCAAATGTTGTTCACCAACAGCTGGCTTTGGACCTTGTGTGACATGGACGTGTACTCAGTTAATTGTGTGAACATACTCACTTATCTCTTGTTATTTATTAGGTGATCAAGGCGGTGATAGATACAAGGACAACCGTGGAGGTGGTGGTTACAACAACTCCCGTGGTGGTCAGGGAAATCGTGGAGGATATGGTGGAAATCGTGGATATGGCGGTGATCGAGGGTATGGTGGAGATCGCAGAGACTACGGAGGCTATGGCGGGTAAGTGCAGAAGAGTGTTTCAAGTGCAGATGGTCGAGCTTTTCTGAATCAAAATGTGTCAGGACTATGTGTGCTTCGTTTACCTGTGGCCAGGCATACTACTTGGATAAAACATTGAAGAGTATGGTGTTACCTCCTGCCAGGATCGCTCCAATCTGAACTTGAATCACTCTTTTGTAGTTGCAGTCGTAAGGAACCCATGATAACAGGGTTATGTGGGAAGGTTGTTAACACGTTCGTGGCTGTGTGACTAAGAAAATGAGAGGGAAAATGAAACTGATACTGTTGTTTTAGCTGTGGATCTGGATAAGGGTTTTCAACATCCTGTTATCCTTCAGGGAAATATTGAAGGACCTGTCTTACCTATAAGACTAACGCAACCTACTTCCATAGTTACTCCATATGTTTCTAAACCGGGAGACCCTAATTTTGTATGATACATACTAACCCCTCTACCAAAACCACACTGGTTTTCTCACTTGCCGTGTTTTGCTACCTTCGATGTTTATCACGCTGTCGACGGTTGTCTGCGAGAAGTTTGTAAATTGTTTCCCTGCTTTCGCTTTTAAGTCAACGGGTCTCGGAAAAGGCTTAAAACAGCAAAAACCGTGGGTTGTTTGTTGAAAGCACAGACTAGTTTTAAAGTATTCAAATATATTTAAATACTGTAAGTTTTTAGAGTAAATAGTTCAAGGGGTCCTTTAAGGTTAGAGCTTCAAGTTTGTGCATGCAAGAGTTTTGGATTGCGCTCGTGTATAGTCAATCTTTTTGTACCAGCTGTATCGGTTTGCATATCAGAATTATTCTTCTTTTGGGATGTTGCCGTTTTGAAAAGCGTGTACTCCACTTCCGCCTACTTTCTACTTGGTGCGAATAGCAGTCATCGCCCTTGGATGGCTAGGCAGGGGTGGGAGTGAGACCTGTATATCTTATACTTTAAAACTTGTCCTGTAATATAATATGTTTGAGTCAAAAACCCTATATTCTCCTTTATTTCAGCTTTACTGTTTTTTTTTTTTATGGCACTTGCCCTTCGGCCAAGTGCCATATAGCGATCGCAATTTCTGTCCGTCCGTCGGTCTGTCGGTCTGTCCAGGTTTTGCTAGTTCGGGCACTTCCACATAAGCTAGAATGATAAAACTTGGCAGGCGTATCAGGGACCCCAAATGATTAAGTTGGAAATAGTCACTTCCCCGATCCGAGCACCGTGGGGGGAGTGGAGGGAGGGGGAATCCGGAATCTTGAGGTATTTTTAACTTTTGAACGGGTGATCGGATCTCGATGAAACTTGATATTTGGAACGACCTCATGCCTCAGACGACCCACTTAAAATCCGGACCGGATCCGGTGACTTTTGGGCGGAGCTGGAGGGGGCAACCGGAAATCTTGGGAAACGCTATGAGTGGAGGGATCGAGATGAAACTTGGTGGAAAGACACCTAGCAAACACTAGATACATCATTGACATAACCGAGCCGATTCGGGCACTGTGGGGGGAGTGGAGGGAGGGGGAATCCGGAATCTTGAGGTATTTATAACTTTTGAACGGGTGATCGGATCTCGATGGAACTTGATATTTGGAAAGACCTCATACTCAGACGACCCACTTATAATCTGGACCGGATCCGGTGACTTTTGGGGGGAGCTGGAGGAGGCAACCGGAAATCTTGGGAAATGCTACGAGTGGAGGGGTCGAGATGAAACTTAGTGGGAAGACACCTAGCAAACACTAGATACATCATTGACATGACCGAACCGATTCGGGCACTGTCGGGGGAGTGGAAGGAGGGGGAATCCGGAATCTTGAGGTATTTACAACTTTTGAACGGGTGATCGGATCTCGATGGAACTTGATATTTGGAAAGGCCTCATGCCTCAGACGACCCACTTAAAATCCGGACCGGATCCGGTGACTTTGGGGGAGCTGGAGAGGGCAACCGGAAATCTTGGGAAACGCTATGAGTGGAAGGATCGAGATGAAACTTGGTGGGAAGACACCTAGCAAACACTAGATACATCATTAACATGACCGAGCCGATTCGGGCACTGTCGGGGGAGTGGAGGGAGGGGGAATCCGGAATCTTGAGGTATTTATAACTTTTGAACGGGTGACCGGATCTCGATGAAACTTGATATTTGGAAAGACCTCATGCCTCAGACGACACACTTAAAATCCGGACCGGATCCGGTGACTTTTGGGCGGAGCTGGAGGGGAGAACCGGAAATATTGAAAACGCTAAGAGTGGATGGATCGAGATGAAACTTGGTGGGAAGACACCTAGCAAACACTAGATACATCATTGACATGACCGAGCCGATTCGGGCACTGTCGGGGGAGTGGAAGGAGGGGGAATCCGGAATCTTGAGGTATTTACAACTTTTGAACGGGTGATCGGATCTCGATGGAACTTGATATTTGGAAAGGCCTCATGCCTCAGACGACCCACTTAAAATTCGGACCGGATCCGGTGACTTTTGGGGGAGCTGGAGGGGGCAACCGGAAATCTTGGGAAACGCTATGAGTGGAGGGATCGAGATGAAACTTGGTGGGAAGACACCTAGCAAACACTAGATACATCATTGACATGACCGAGCCGATTCGGGCACTGTCGGGGGAGTGGAGGGAGGGGGAATCCGGAATCTTGAGGTATGTATAACTTTTGAACGGGTGACCGGATCTCGATGAAACTTGATATTTGGAAAGACCTCATGCCTCAGACGACCCACTTAAAGTCCGGACCGGATCCGGTGACTTTTGGGCGGAGCTGGAGGGGAGAACCGGAAATATTGAAAACGCTTAAGAGTGGATGGATCGAGATGAAACTTGGTGGGAAGACACCTAGCAAACACTAGATATATCATTGACATAACCGAGCTGTGCTTACTCGTAACAAGTGCCATATGAGCTCGTAGCTCTTGTTTAAATTTCGAAGTTCATTCTGCCAAAACTGTGAAAAGGTCGAAGTAATTAATATTTCTGCAAATAAAATTCTATTTCAATCTTCGTTTCTATCAGTTATGGCTTTTATTTCGTCTGTATATTTCCCTTGCGAATTTTTGTTTCCATCAGCTGGAAGCTTTCTTCACTTAAAAGGTGCTGTTGACACTCAGTTTGACGCAGTTCTGTGGTTTTCTGGTCCTCTTCTGAAGTTTTCACGAAGTCAATCAGTAGTGTGTCTGTAGTTCTTTAATTTTGTATTTGATCTCAGTTCATGGATAAAACTTACCCATCAAAGTCTCTCGTCTTGGATACTATGTTTTTTTGTTTTAAAGTGAGATCTTGAGTTGTTTCACCAGAACCGTCTTTTATATTTTGAAGAAGATGGGGTCATGAGATCTTTTATCCAAATCAGCTGTTTTGATTGTCTATCTAATATATATTATATTATTATTATGAGATTTTTTCATCCAAATAAGCTGTTTTTTTTATCCTATCTTGTCCTGTATTTTGATGTGCAAAATCATATATATATTTTAGCCTTAGGTCACTCCCAGGCCTGTGGCTAGGGTTAAACTGTTTTACAGTCAGAAAATAGACATGAATAGGGCTTTCTTTTCCTCTTGGCTGAAGGCGTCGTGTGAAAGGGTCGTTTTGGATGGATCCAGTTTGGCACTGAAGAATTCTTTTTTTGGTAGTGTTACGTATGAAGCTGAGGATTACTGCGTTGCGTAGATTTCCGGTACGTAAAGCAGGCGTTGTGTCTTTGCAAACGTAGCGCTAGAATTGTATAGTTGAGGGGTTCTGGTTCTGCTCGAGTGTGACATCAGTACTGTAGTACCCTTCCAGTGTTAATTGACCTCTCGCACTATTTACTCTTCAGCATGCGGCATTTTAAAATATTTGAGTACTTTAAACTATGCTGTGCTTACAACAAATAACCTACGGTTTTGGCTGTTTTAAGCCTTTTGTGAGACCCGTTGACTTGTAGCGAAAACAGGGAAAACACAAGCGGTTTTTCTGATACGAAAAACTTCTCGCAGACAACCGTCGACAGCGTGATACAGATCTTAAGGTAGCAAAACGCCAAGTGAGAAAATCAGCGTGGTTTGTTAAACGGACTATAATGTACCGTACGAAGTTTGGGTCTTCGGGTTTAGAAATATATGGAGCAATTATGGAACTAAGTAGCATTAGTATTATAGGTAAGACAGGTCCTTTAAAGAATCCCAGAATGGAATTTCGTGCTTTGAAGGTAAATATTTTCAGACATGATAACCGTATGCAGCCGCGCTTTGATGCTCCACCGCCTGGCTACGATCGTTACAACGCTAATCCGTACAGCCAACCCCCTCCAGCCCCTGCCAATAACCGGTGGAACGATTCGCGTGGAAATGACCGCGGAGGCTACCAGGATTCCAACGGAGGACACCAGGGTACGGGTCTCTCGTTACTTTGCTATGTAGGATCAAGTTTACCACCTTGCTTGTAACACCATATCCATGTAGAGGAAAGGCCGGAGGTTCGTAATTCGATCGGTCTTCGTGGCGGGTGATGTGTTCAAAGGGACACTCAGCAGGGATTCCTGGCTTATGGGGATCCTTCCAGTCCCCCGGATGCCGTTGGAAGGACCCCTCCTCTGCAAGCCTTAGAAATCCCCGTCCTTCTCCATTATTTTCTTCTGCTCCTAGAACTTCTTAGCTCGAGTCGAGGGTGTTCGGGTGTTCCAAGTTTCGATCTTCGCGTAAGATGCCATAGAAGATCGATCCTCCATCTTCGTCTTCCTTTCGCCAACCCCAGTTCTTCCGGATTCGTCGGAATCCATTTAAAGTGGGAAATTCACGGGTCAATATCTTGCTGTAATAAAACTCAGTCCAACCAACCGCTCTGTTATGTTACTGGATAAATGGTACGAAGAAAATCTGATGGAAGCAGAGAGTTCTTAGAGCTGAATCCTGATCGACTAAAATATTCTTTGACTTTTAGGATAACTAAAATTCTTTATCCAAAACTTCGGTCTTAATCTGGGCTGGCTAGAAATTAGAGACAGAGTTTGTTAATGGATTAGGTCAAGTCCTTTTAAGGGATAAACGACATGCCGAGTGGGTGTAGCGAAGACCAAGATCTTCTAGTACCACTTGTCTCAAGTCCAGTAATATCCACCGTTGGGGGACCCATCGGATAACAAGTATATTTCTTACTTTTTATGCTGAAATCACCTCTGTTTTTAGGTCAACAAGGAGGTGGAAGATGGAAGGAGCCATCAGGCGAGGACTGGACCAAGCCCCTTCCTCGCGATGAAGCGATGGAACTGGAGCTCTTCGGCAATGCCAATACCGGAATCAATTTTGACAAATATGAAGACATCCCGGTGGAGGCGACGGGAGAAGACATTCCTCCCCATATCAATTCTGTAAGGAAACGCCTCATTCGTTGCGTTTTTGATCGAAGTTTAACCGGTTGCTTTATTTCCGTTTTCAAACGCCTTCAAAGTTTAACAGACAAGGGCTTCGAGAGGACAATCCGGTTACGCATCACTTATTCGCTTAAATTGGCTTGAAGACCCGCCGAAAATACATTACTTCGTTGTTACGCTATTCACCGTATTCACACATAATAGTGGAATTTCCGTGTGATTTGTGATAGCTCCATGCGCTTGTATTTTTACACCTGTACACGGGTCTGGGTCTCGGCACTCGGAACAAGTTCTGAAACATTTTCACAGCTAAAAGATGAGTACAAATTGTGGCCGGCTTTTTTTTCAGAACTAGACCTTTTTTGGAACGTAAGAGGATCGTACGATAAACATAGAGCCTTAATCACTTCTGAAGCCTTTTCACTTCTGAAAAATGGGTAAAGAACGTCGGCTATAGCTTAAGTTTTTTTAAGAACTTGTTTTTTTTTGGAATAGGGGAGAGTCGCACGATCCTCGCTTCTCATGACCATTTATTTGTTTGCCTTCGAATAATCGAGATTAACGACTCCGAGGTTTAGGGTCTGAACCATTCGATGTTTTTCTTCTCTCCGGTTCAAACCCTGAAATAATTGTAAGTGCAGAGTATATTATTGTTAATGTTTATGTATTATATAAAGTAAGAACAAAAAAAAACCTTGAACCTTGAAGGTGAGTTTATCAATCTCTTCAGAGAAAAGCGCCTTTACCAAAAAAGGTGAAATTGGCAGAAATGATAGGAGAGAGGTGTGTGACCCTTTTGGAGCATTTCCTGTTGTCTCGGTTTTAACCTTTCTTATCTTTTAGTATGAAGAAGTTAACATGACCGAGATCATTCAAGCCAACATTCAATTGGCACGGTACTCTCGGCCCACTCCTGTGCAGAAATTCGCCCTTCCAATCGTTCTGGGCAAGCGTGATCTAATGGCTTGCGCTCAAACTGGTTCCGGCAAAACGGCAGCTTTCCTTATTCCAATCCTGAACCGGATTTATGAGAATGGTCCAGTCCAGAATGGATATCAGGTGAGTTGCTCTGACGTAGCGGATGAAATTTGTGTGTGCTGTGCTGAAGCGAGGAGGATTTCAAATAAATTGGCTGTTCAATTAATTTCATTGTAACGACTAATGTTACCTAGTAGATTCTTAATTAAAAAAATCTAACTAAATCAGAACGGGAAACTCGGTTTTGAACAGTTAGTTCCGATAATGGATCGTATATGATATCAACAAGTAACGGGGTACTAAGCGCTAGGTTAAAACTCCGGTAAAATTTACTAAAAATTTCGGTAAAAATAAAATAAAATGTGGGATGCGTGAAGTCATGCTTGACGTATTTGTATCCTTCAGACTTCTTACTTAGTGAGTATGTTTGCTCGCATTTGACTGTGGCTTCTGCCTTTGAAGAAGTATGTTAGAAGTTTGTTTTGATTCGAGTTAGAACTTCTCTTCTGGCCATTTTAAGTGTTGCGTGTCACCGAAAGCCCACTTTCAAAAAGCAAAATTAATCTTATGACTTTTACCACAATGATACATCATCCGGGCTATCGGTGGTTGTGGCTGCGTCTGCTGTTGTTCGTTATTGCACTTGCTGTTGTTGATCTGGCTATGGTTGGTGATGCTCATCTGACTGCCGTTGCTGCAGGTAATTCTGTCTCTGGTGGCTCGTGGACTGACTCGAAACGGTTATCAAAATGATGCACAGACATGTGTTATCTGTTGCGAAACTTTCGACAGCAATATTCCGTCAAAACTCGGTTTTGAAAATAGTTGGATCATCTAGCTCAGTGTTCTTTCCATGCCCCTATTTGACACGGCTTTCGGCTTCCGGTGCTAAATGATATGTTTGATAGTGATTTCGGCCTTCTTGGCAAGGGTCCTCTTCAGGCTCAAAGAAAATTACTAAATGATGTGATATTTTCAATAGGTCCTTCTGAGATAACATTGCTGATACTGTACTCTCTGATTACCTTCTTCTCTTGCATTTTTTTTTCTTTCATGTTTCTCTTTTCCTTACCTTGGCCTGTCTTTTTAGCCCCGTGGCAGCGGATACAGGAGGAAGCAGTACCCTATTGCCCTTGTTCTTTCACCTACTCGTGAGTTGGCGACACAGATTTATGATGAGGCTAAGAAGTTCAGCTATAGATCCCGAGTCCGGCCAGCTGTTGTGTAAGTATTCTCACTCTTTCCCTGATAAGCTTAATTTTGAAAAACACATATGACGGTAATGTCAATATATTTGTAAAATAATGCAAGAACAAAACTAACATATATTACAACATACAATACTGAGGACGTAATTTGCATTTGCAGGTGTAACGTAATATTTCCGTTTTGATTTTTTTTGGTATTTGATCGACTCTCTTTTGCTGTTCAGGCGTTTACGTTATGACCATTTTGAATGATCTTTGTTGATAAGTCAAAAGGCTTACGAATTGAATAATAGTCTTGCTGCTCACTTTTATAAAATAAAATTCAAAAGAATAAAGGTGTGAAACAATATTAATAATAGGAACAACGTTTGTTTATTGAGCCAAAAGGCCATACAAGATTAAATAGATGTTCACTACACGAATAACCTGTTACACTGGAACGAATATGCTATCAAGGCTAGACTTTCTTTCCCGTTTTAATAACATATTTGCGTATTTCTACAAGGAAGTTTGGGTTCGTAGATTTCAGGATACCCAGAAGCGATACCAACCCACCCCCAGCAAATTTTAACCCTGGAATGCAAAAGCGCTTGGCACTCTTAGGAGAAAGTGGTTCAACTTTGCGGGCGAAACATTTCTGAGATCATTAACGGAACTTGTGTAATTTGGCACTTTAAAGCACACCTCACATTATCTACTGTTTATATTTCAGTATTCAGAACTATATGAATGCTGTAAAATTAGGTTCTACTTTTAACAAATTACGCAGGTCTCCGGCTGTTTTAAGCCTTTTCCCAGGCCCATTCACTTCTATAAGTAAAAACTCGGCCAAATTCAGATACCGGTTTTAAGTATCAACAGCATGTATCGCGAGAATTATAATCGGGAGCAGTAAATCTTTGCGAGTGCAAGATTAGTGAGGTGTCTGGCTAAGAATGTGGCATGTGAGTGGCATGTGGCATGGTGTGTTGTGGCATATGTCCCGAAAAATTTATAGAGGCGAAACCCTTATTATTGCAATTATAGATAGATATATGAAATTTGGCTCTCTGCATTCAAGAATCAATGAACGCAGTTATTTAAGTGGCTTTTAAGCATGCCTCTAGGGCAGTGAATCTGTTCGTTCTCTCCGTTTTTCGTAAAAATGACAATTTGTCTTTTCTTAGGTATGGTGGTGCCGACTTGAAAACCCAGATGGCTGAGCTTGACCGCGGTTGCCATTTGATGGTTGCCACACCAGGTCGTCTCCACGATATGTTGGACCGTGGAAAGCTTGGATTGGATCACTGCAAGTAAGGGTCCGTTAAAGTTAAACTGAAAAGGGCTGAGGTGGGACAATCTAGTTACCCGTCACTTCTTCACTTCAGTGGGTTTGAAGACCGAATGAAAATGCGTTACTTCGTTCATGCGCTATTCAGGAATAAGCATGGGCACTGTTCTGTTTTTTTGAAAAAACAGGAAAATAAAAAACAGGGGTTGAAGAAAACAGAACAGAAACAGAACAGGTCTCCCAAAAAACAGAACACCTGTTTCTGTTTCTGTTCTGTTTTTTTGTAAAAACAGAAAACAGCTGTTTTTGTTAAAAAAACAGCTGTTTAAACAGCTGTTTTTCTTTTTGTTTTTTATTATGATAAAAACTTTTACAAAAACTTATCACTTAAAAACATGCGCTTCTCCAGTGTCTTGGATGCTGTTCGCGCACACTGCTTGCGCATGAAATACCCTGCGATCGAAAACGCCGATTCGCTCGGTACACTGGTAGCAGGCACGCTAAGATGTTTCAGAGCGATGTCGGCGAGCTCTGGAAAGACGTCTTCGTTCTGGCTCCAAAAAGTGAAGGGGTCTCCAATCTAAGAACAGGAACTTTTATTATTTTACAATGCTGTACACAATAATTTGTATTATATCGATTTGACCTAAAGATTAAAAATTGAATTTTATTATTTTCGCCAAGGTGAACTTGACTGTGAAATCTGAATCAGTATTATTTCGCACGCACAGATTCCCTGAACATAAATGCAGTTGTATACTACTGCTAGGATTAGAAATATGTAAAGAAAAAAATAAACTGCACCCTGCAACCTTCTGTTAGTTATCAAGAAGTGCGTTCCAGTTATGAGTTCGTTTATTCGGAACGAAATTTAATAAGATTTGAAAATAAGGTCAACTGTTTAAGAATGTTGCCCCTCCAGTAGGCCTATTGGATGTTGAAGAATAACGAAAGTTAATGAAGAATGACAAGCTTACCGGACTATCGGTTCTGCGTCGCTCTGAAAGATAGACTGGGACTTTCTCCTCGTAAGATTTTAACGCATTTTCGGCAGAGTGTCCGATGCTGCAGGAGCGTCTGACAGTCTTGAAACCTGTTGTGTTCAGAAATGACTGGAACAAGCTTTCCTCTCTACTAGACTCCACCACAGCCTCAGGGACTTCTGCTGTACGAGGGCGAGCTGGATTGGGCTCTCTGGCGGTTTCCGCAGCATTGCTTAATGCATCCTGCAGCAAGGGCGTCAAAGATTGACGGGCCAGGGAGCGATCCACAAGTGACAACCGCTCGAATGTAGAAGGATCCAGATATGCTGCCTTTAGGAAGAGAGTAAGCTCAAAATTTTGGTTGGTCATAAAATACCTCTTTAACTCCACGGCTAAGAGTTCTTTGAGGGATGCAACGATGGGCCCGTCAGTGCCTCTAGCATTACAGAAGAACTCGAGCCCTTTTAGGACTATGTATGCTCGACTTGCAGTGGGATATGAAGAAGCACTTAGCAGTACGGTGGCATCGCGAAAGGGAGTAAGTGCGGAAATAGCAGCTTCTAGTACAATCCAATCATTGGACGAAAGCCAGAGGCTCCTAATGGAATCGTTGCCCCTGTTGAATGTGAAAAATTTTTCCAAAGGCTCCCTGCGCTTTTTGGCAGACTCAATCATTTCCAGTGTGCTATTCCACCGCACTTTCATGTCAAGAGGAATATGAGGACTAAGGCCGTTTTCTTTGCAATACTTTTCGAAGGTATCATGCTGAACAGTGGAAACCTTTAGTTTTCTGAGTAGTTACCGCAGTTTTGTCAGTGGTTGAGCAAGCGTAATGTGCCTTCGCGTAGCCTGCGCAGATTCCTCGTCTTCTGACTGACTCACAGCCCCCCATTCTTCTTCCCCATTACTTTCGTCATCCTCTTCAGCAGACATTGCATCACTTTCTGTCTCAACACTCATGCCTTGTCTGCTGTTACTTGGATTGGGTTCTTCACTAGCCTCCTCACCAGCCTCATCTTCACTTCCAGATCCAGAATCAGAAAGGCCATCTGACTCATTTTCATTAGCCAGCTCGACATCTTCGACCTCTTCATCAGAAGATTCCGGGTTATCATCTTCAGGTATATCATTGGCCAAGTTCCGATTTGACCAGAACCCAAGAGCACGTGTAACAGATAAATGAAGACAGTGGGCAAAACAGGACGTTCGGGGTATTGCTCCAAGTCTGCAGGCTTTGACGACATTACTTCCAGAATCAGTCACAACCCGAAAAATCTTGTCTCTAAGTGCAAACTTCCTGAGTGCAACACTGACTGCTGAGAGAATGTTAGTAGCTGTATGAGAATGTTTAAGCCTCTTGAAATGCAGAATACAGTTGTGCAACTTCCATTCGTTTTTCATCTTCCTAGGGTAATGGGCAGTGATACCTATGTATCCCGATCCATTTGCAGACCAACAATCAAAAGTCAAGCTGGCCTGAGTGGCACACCTTAAAGCAGCCTTCAGCTTGACTGCTTTTTTTCTGGTAGCTACAGTCATGTGTCGATGGATGGTTCTCCTAGATGGTGGTTTCAAGCCTCCTGTTATCTTTGAAATAAGCTGTTTCATGCCTTGCTTCTCAAACAGAGAAAGTGGCAGTTTGTCCTTAAACACTGCTTTGGAGCAAAGCTTCCGCAGAGTAACTTGTTTTGATTTATCCGAAATCAGGAATGATCGTATGTCTGCTCTTCCTTTTCTAGCTTTCGTTGACCCATTTGCCTCTGCGTTATGGTGGGGAGCAGCCTGACTTGGTTTATTTTCTTGGGTTGGTTTGGGTTTGTTATTTGCAGCAATGGCAGATCCTTCCTTTTTCTTCACATCAATTGTGTGCTTCCTTTTGAGATGGCAGATAAACTTTGTGGCAGAGCCCCCCTTAGCTTTTAGAGATGTGTTGCAGAGGTTGCACCTGATACTTTCTTTGTTTTCTTTCTTCCCATAGGGAGCCCAGAGAGATAACTTCGATGTTTTTCGGGGAACATCCAAATCGTCATCAGAAGATGACGACATACTTTTCCTAAAAAGAAATATTGATACTATGATTTTTTTTTTTTACCTTCCCTTCATTTTTTTGTACCTTCCACTACCATTGTTGGTCAATACATTTTTATTAAAAAAATTGTACTTCCTGCACCAAAATCTGATTGTTTTCAACTTTTTAGGCTTTTTCTTGACAGGCTACCATTCTCAATCTCTATGGTCAGCTCTGTGTAATGTCAATGGTATTGACATTTAGTAGAGCTGGTTTTATTAACGTTTATATCCATTCAGGTTTAAAGTAGAGATGTGCTTATTTGAACATCCCCTAACAGTGAACGGTCGCCAAAGAAAACGCTAAAACACATACTGGCAACTTTACTGCACGGTACTTGCCAAAAACCTTTAATTCACATCAGTTTTGCCATGTGTGGACACACTTTTAAATACCTTGCCATTCTTTTCTACTTTTTATTCTTTCACGGATTCCCTTGTTCACATATCAGCACCTGTCGGTTTGAAATTAAACACACTTTTGTCGATAGCTTATGCCGTGCAGACACTATTATCTGAATCTTATCTTTCACGGATAGATAGTGTTCAAATCAGCAGACTTCTCTATCCAAATTTCTGTACCTTGCTGCTAGGTTGTTCAAAAAGTCGAATGGAAGGAGAAGTTTAAAAAATTCAAAAGAATTTACGTAAACACAACTTTTTCAGTTTACTTTGGTGCTACAAAGATTTCTTAAACAGTCAAATTTCTATTGGACTATTTTATAAGCAAGAAACAAAACCAAGGTACGCACAAATTGAGGGAGGCGTTCAAATAAGCATACCTCTACTGCCGCTCTGTCTCTACTGTACTACCATAGTTGGCATCATTTTCAGAAAAACTATTTCGCTCTATTTTCAATCAGTAAATATTCCACCAAAATAATTAATATCACAGTTCTCCCTTATATGCTGTTGAAGCTCGAATACTCTTAGACCATGGTACCTGCCTGGTACTGCCCATCTGAAAAAATCTGGAATCATTGCTCAATCTGGTAGACACATTTAGTGCCATAATTTTACCTACCTCTAATATCTCCAGTTCATCAGTTGTGGTGGTCAGATTAACGTCACTTCTTAAAGAATGAGCTTTTCTTCACGTTTTTCTGTGTTTTTAAATCGCGCTTCTAAACGCGACGCGAAACTGTAGAACTGAAATTCCTGAATTTCCAATTCTGCGATCACGAAATGGTGACAAATTTAATTATTTGAGCAACTGAGAACAGATAAAAAAACAGCTAAAAAAAAAACAGAAACAGGATAAAACAGTTACTATGAAAAACAGAAACAGAACAGAACAGGTAAATAAAAAACAGATCATCTGTTTCTGTTCTGTTTCTGTTTTTTTGTAGAAACAGAACAGAAACAGGTACCCTGAAAAACAGAACAGAAACAGAAAACAGAAACAGAGCCCATGCTTATTCAGGAATAATGATTTTCAAACAGTGTTTACTGTCGTATTTGTGGTATCTCCATTCTCCATGTGCTTGAACCTGTGTTGTATGCTTGATGAAAAAGATTTACGAAAATTTGTGTTCTGCCACAAAGTTGTCTTCACCAAGATCACCGCTGGTTATTGAAAAGCCGCGTTTGTGTTGAGATTAAAATTCTCCGCGTCATAGTAGAATTTGCGTTGTGGGGACGGCTGTAGATATTCTGAACGCCTCTACTAGAGGAGATAGTGGAAAATCCAAAAATCCCTTCGCAGAATCCAAATACTAAAGTGTATTCAGTTAAATGGTACAAAATTAAGTTGACTTTTAATTTTTTTTTTTTTTTTAACTTTAATTATTGATTAATTCGCCAGTGAGCTCGACGGAAATGGTGCACATCTACTCGAGAAATAATAAGGCTAATAACACAGATTTCAATCTGTTTTTGCGAAGACACGTAGTTGAGTGCTAGTTGTTCATATCAGTTGGCAAGGACCTTCCACCATAGTTTTTTGGCCGTTTTTTGCCCTTTTTCACCGTTTTTACGTGTAGTTACTTCGCGGTTGGCGGTTGTTCTCTGTGTTTTTTGTGCATATTGGAAATTTGCTACAGGAAAAAAGGTTAATAATAATGATCGCTTATTTTTAACACACGAATCGTATAAGACGAAAACAGCCGAGTACAAAAGAAAATAGGAAAACATAATTTGGGAAAACAACAAATACGAACAAGATCTACTCAAGAGTCATACAGACGAAGAGGACGTGAGAGGGCGTTAGACGCGCGGACGCTGTTTCGGACAGTTTCTGTGGAAAACATCATATTTCTCCGTAATATCTGGTAGCGAGTACTTTCTAATAATTTTAGCATTTCCTTGCCAAGAAGGGAGAAAAAGAAGAAATTTACAAAAACGAAAGTAAGAGGAGCGCATAGCTTTAATATCCTTTTCTCTGAAAACAGGATAAACCCCAGATAGAAAAATAATATAATGGGCAAAGGAGGAAAAAGTATAGCTTGCCAAGAGCTTTCCAATTGTATCTCCGCCTGTTACCAAATGGGATTCGAAGTAATTATTACTTCAGCTCAAGCTGACTACGAATCATAGTTGATGGTGCTTTTAAATGTAAATCAGATTGAGATTTAATGAAGTGATAATTTGGCCCATCTTGGCAAGGCCTTTTTAGGCCTAAGCTAGAAAGACGAATATTCGTAAAGTGAAATTTCCATGTTATAAAATAACATATTCTATTTAAAACCTATATTCAAATATTTCAAACTCAGTTTGGGCTCGAGTAATATTTATCTATTTAAAACCCACTTGTAGCTAATACACCGGCAGGTTGTTGCTCTTCTGAACGGATAGCTAATTGATTTGGTTTTAGAGAAAACAAAACAACCAAATGGATGTCTATAAATCTTACCCTATTATTCTCCTTCTAAACTATTCTAGTTCTTTCGTGATGCTGCGGAGATCTTGCTTGGTCTTGGTACTTACATCACCTGATAAAAAAGTAATTTGCTTGGTCAGTTATTAACAGTTTTATCGGTAGACGTAGAGTATCGATACCCACGGTCTCGTCACATCCTTATTGTCGATGATTAATATCTAAGCTCTGAATTCTTTTGACGATATTATGGCTAGAGTTCTGAGACGCCTCCTAGTTCGAAGTGGATGCTAGGCTGCAAGGCATCGGTGGCCGTTAAACATTATCGTGTCCTGATTTCCACTCTTAATGGCGTTTGCTACTGTGGAAATGCGGTTTTGTAGAAGAACCTTAAATTTCCGGTAAAGCGCGGAAGTAGCCGATAGTTTCGAATATCCTAGCCGATACACTTAACAGTTATATAATCCAGCACAACGTTTTCAGAGTTTCAAGATAGGACAGATACCATATAAACCAATCGGTCAATGATAATGACGTTTGACTAATGCTGCTCGAGAGATAGACTGATTGTTAATGCGTTTTATAGGTTCTTAATCTTGGATGAAGCCGATAGGATGTTAGACATGGGTTTCGAGCCGCAGATTCGCGCTATCGTCGAGCGTCACAACATGCCTCCGTCCCCAGAACGTCAGACTCTCATGTTCTCAGCTACGTTCCCGAAAGAAATTCAGGTAACTAGATCTTATTTTCTATATTATAACTTAACCGCATTGTGAGGTCACCATTTACGGTTGCAACAGCTATCAGTAGGGTTGCTAAGGGCAGGATGAAGCTACTGCTTTGACTTTTCATGCAAGTAGTACTTTCTAGTAAAACTGCCAGTTTTTCTTTCAAAGAACCTTTGTGTTTGTCCCGACTGTTTTTCGGTTAAATGCCTAACATTTAGATTAACAGATAATTTGAGTGGTTTGGACGTTATGATGAACCCTACCGATTGATACCGTTTTTATCCGCCTGATTTTTATATTCACATTGCTCTATTTTTTTCCTTCCAAAAGATGGGATGAATTAGAAAGAACATTTTGAAAAGAGCAGGCCAAGTTAGGTCAGTTAAGAAGTGCTTCCCAACTTTTATCGTCTGTGATGAATCAATCTAGCTCTGAATTCCTTTGAAGACACTTTGGCTAGAGTTCTGAGACCCCCCCCCCCCCCGCCGCGCCCCTCTTCACCGAACTTCCTTGCGAATCAATTATCTCCTGTTTAGTGTCGCCTAAACTTGAATGTTTTTTCCTCCTAGATGCTCGCAAGAGATTTCCTGGATAACTACATTTTCCTTGCTGTTGGTCGCGTTGGTTCGACTTCAGAGAATATCACCCAGAAGGTGGTTTGGGTAGAGGAACATGATAAGAGGTCATTCCTACTGGATCTGCTGAATGCTGCCGGTCTACACAATTCCAAAGAAAGTAAGTTTCCTTTCTGTTCATGGCCCCAGTCCGTACGGGCTAGCCTCCCCTCTCTTGACCTTCTAGTTTCATTGGTACCTGGTAACAAAGTACTAGGTCCAAGTTGAATTATCGGTTATTCATTATATATTCAAAACAAGTTTGGGTTATGTTGGCTCATCGGCTTGAGATGGGACAGGGATGACGAATCGCTCGTATATACCGGGCTTGACTGCGAACCGAAAGAGTCTGCTCTACCAGGAAGATGGCAGATTAGGACGTTGACTACTTTAGAAGAGGTTTAAGGTTCTCTTTTATACAATTATTGTCCTGGCTTCGATATGGTTGATCATGTATTTGCGAGGGCACTCGGACAGTGACGAATCGATGGAGCCAGTTAGTCGGGATGTTAGAAACGTCGGTGTATTGCAGTAAGAACGCATAGACAGTAACTCAAGCTGGTAGTTTTGGAAACGCGGCCGTGTGTGGTGACTGGAGAACCTCATCTGGGACGTCTTACACAGTAAAACCTTGCAACTTTGCGTAGAAGTCGGGGCATTTTTGTTTTCAATCCGGAAATGCGAAACTGCAGTTTTCTTCGACTAGAATACCAGCCAATCTCTCCGTTTTATAGCCTTGAAAGAAAATGATGCTTTTGACATTTGAAACCTGAATTCCTCATGTGGACGAACTTTCACTGATTTAACGTACTTCACCGTCGTTTGATTCCATCTTCCTTCAACCGTAACTAACTTGTATCCTCTCCCCCCAGGCGTGGAGTCTTTAACCTTGGTATTCGTTGAAACGAAAAGAGGTGCCGACAGTCTAGAAGAGTTCCTGTGGAACGAAGGTTATCCTGTCACTTCCATTCACGGTGATCGTACACAGAAAGAAAGAGAGGAGGCCCTCCGTCGGTTCAGGTCGGGAGAGCGCCCCATCATCGTTGCCACTGCTGTAAGTCAAGACAAGTTCTTTTTATGGCACTTGAGCTTACTCAAGTGCCATATAGCGATTGTTATTTCTGTCCGTCAGTCGGTCTGTCGTCAATTCCCCGATTCGACCATCTGGGGGGGGGGGGAGTGGAGGGAGAGGGAAGCCAAAATTTGAGGTATTTTTATCTTGCGAACAAGTCATCGGATCTTGATGAAATTTTATATTTAGGATGACCTCGTGTCTCAGACGTCCCACTATAAATCCGGACCGGATCCGATTACACTGGGGGGAGTTGGAGGAGGGAACCGGAAATCTTGAGAAACGCTTAGAGTGGAGGGATCGGGATGAAACTTGGTGGGAAGAACAAGCACAAGTCCTAGATACGTCATTGATATAAGCGGACCAGATCCAGGCATTCTGGGGGAGTTGGGGGGGGGGGGTCCGGATTTCTAGCGATCCCGCGAATTCGGCATACTTCCTGATGTGGTAGGGCGATGAAACTTGGCAGGTATGTCAGGGACCCGAACAGGTTCACTTGAGAACAGCCGTTTCCCCAATCCGACCATACTGGGGGGAGTGGATGGATGGGGAGTCCGGAATCTAGTGGCGTGTATAACTTTTGAACGGGTGATCGGATCTTGATGAAATTTTATATTTAGGATGACCTCGTGTCTTAGACATCTCACTTTAAATCCGGGCCGGATCCGATGACACTGGGGGGAGTTAGAGGAGGGAACCGGAAATTTTGAGAAACGCTTAGAGTGGAGGGATCGGGATGAAACTTGGTGGGAAAAACAAGCACAAGTCCTAGACACGTCATTGACATAACCGGACCGGATCAGGGCACTGTGGAGGAGTTGGGGTCGGGGTCCGGATTTCTAGCGATCCCGCGAGTTCGGCATACTTCCTGATGTCCTAGGGCGATGAAACTTGTCAGGTATGTCAGGGATCCGAACACATTGACTTGAGAACAGCCGTTTCCCCGAACTGACCATCGTGGGGGGAGTGGGTGGATGGGGAGTCCGGAATCTAGTGGCGTGCATAACTTTTGAACGGGTGATCGGGTTTGAATGAAATTTGTCTGGTGAGCTATCGCCTCGAACGTTCAGTGTCACGCCCGGGTCGGGTCCGATACCTGTGGGGATGGAGGGGGGGGGGACTCCAGAAACTCTAAAAGCAGAGGGATTGGGACGAAACTTAATGGATGGAACAAGCATTAGGCCTAGATGAAATTGAAGGAGCTAGATGGTTTCGGGGCTCTGTGGGGGGAGTTGGAGGGGTTTCCTGGAATTCCGTTAGTCTTGAGTTAGAATAGTTCCAGATGTAAAACGAAAACGAAACTTTGCAGGCATATTAGCGACCCGAATTATCTTGACTTAAGAACCTGACACAACATACCCCCGGAAACTTCCGTTCCTAGATCCGAGCATCTTTTGGGGAGCACGAGAAGAGAAATATGGAAATTGACTTCTATAAATTGCAAACGAGTGGTCTGATTCGAGTGAAACTTTATGGGTGATACGAATCGATGGCCTCGACATGTAAAACATGCGTTCGAACCATATGCAACCACGATTAGGAGAATTGGGGGTGGGGGGACTTTTGACATGCACAAAAACCAAACGGATGGACCGAATGAGATGCAAATTCGACAGTGCCGAGTTTATGCGGCCTAGATTTGTTATTTGGCATCCGGGCCTAATTCCGCCAAGGTAGGGCGACTTGCAGATAGGCTAAGCTCCAATTTCAATCAATCAATCAATCAAGTTTAATCCGAATAGCTAAAAGCTAGAAAAGGAATAATTTCAGAAAAACTTGATGGACAGTAACAGGGAATTAAGAGATTGGGCCCGAACTGGCTCCGACAACGTTGGTGGGAGGGGGGGGGGGGTTACCAGAACTTTCCAAAAATGCTCAGATTCGAGTGAAACTTGATAGATGGTATAAAAGAAGATGCTTTAGGTGGTCGATTTTTTATATTCCGAACCAGATTCGGCCACGGTAGGTTGAGAACGTAACCGGAAATCGTGTAGCACGTCTAGGGATCAAACAAATGGATTTATTGGGATGAAAGTTTGAACAGTCATGTGCATTTGCTACAGACAATCGAGACGATGCCGGAACTGCTCAGAAATTAGTGAAACTAAATATCCTATTTCTATTTCCGAACCGCATTTTTGGATGGCGGGTGTATTTTGTGACGTTCTCATCTACTTTCTTGTACAGCCTACTCGTACAAGTGCCATATGAGCTCGTAGCTCTTGTTTATTGATACATGCGACACAAAACTAACATAGTACTACCAAGGACAAATTGTTATTTAAACAAAACCCAAGGGCTCTATTGCCCGTGGGAAACTGTTACGTTTATAGTAAAATAACTGATCAGCGAACCTCCACATCACCACACAACCAACCAAAAGAAAAAGAATAAACCAATTCCATCGAGAGCCAACATTAACATATCCTTGTTATTAAACTATCATAATAAACAACCATATTTAAACCTAATTTTTCTAAAAAAAAAAAAAATCATTTAAATTAATCTTCAAATTTCAACCAATCATTTTTCATTTACGAAAAAAAACCTTGTAAGGTGTTTTTTTTAATGAACCAAGACTGCGGATCTAAGCGGGGTCCATTTCAATTCATTTGTGTGCATTGTTTGATATTCGCTTACTACGCTTATGGTACCCCCCACCCCCCTGCCCTTGGAGTTTTAATCAAGAAAAGTACGAAGGTAAGGTTTGTCAGTTAGGCTTTGAAAGGATAGAAGACTAGAGCTTTGCCCTGGGATCCGAATCCGAACTTATGTTTTTTATTCCTATGATTTGGAGAAGGGCGGTATGTCGCTATTTAGTTCAACTTTATTTATGATGATATTCACACGTCTTATGCACCCTGCTGTTAACTTGGCTAGAGTACTGAACTCGTCGTCTCCCGCAACCGTGTGACGAAATAGCAGACAGTTTACTAATAGCTTTTCTTGATTCATCAGGTCGCCGCCCGAGGTCTTGATATTCCTCATGTCAAGCACGTCATCAACTTCGATTTACCCTCTGACGTAGAAGAGTATGTTCACCGGATTGGTCGTACTGGCCGTATGGGTAACCTTGGTAAGTCTTTTTGTTTTTCAAGGTGAAGTGCCATCCTTTTTTATTTTACCCTCGATCCATCCTAGCCTAAAAGATAAGATTTTATTTATTCAACGAGCCAAAGGCCATGGCAATGAGAAGTAAACTCAAACTAACAAAAATAATACTTCCTATAAGCCCCTATCCCTGTGGGCTTAGGGCTACCCTGAGGAGCCTCGCAAGCATGTCGATACCTATAAACAACTATTTCCCACCCTTCACATCCATTCTTCATCTATTCCTCTTTCATTTATAACTTAACTTCGCCTATGGCTGATGGGCTAGGGGTACCCTGATGACTTCGCGAACTGTTCGACGCTTATAAACAACTATTTCCCATGACCCTGCACATCCATTCTTCATCACCGCTGTTTCATTTACTCTAAAAAATTCTAACTTCAGTTCACTCAAATTTTTGCATGCACAACAACAAATCGCTCCACCGGAATGAAACTATTCTGTGTCAAAAACACTTATCGGGAGTCATTTGGAGCTGCACATAGAATAGCTTCACCGTTCAGTAAAGCCAGCAAAGGCGATTTTGAAGACACCTAGCTTTGAGGGGCTGCGTTGATTCTGGGTCGGATTCAGCACAGTTTCGCACAAGATAGCTTAGGCTACTAATCCATTTTTGCCTTTTTTCCGTAGCATCTTAGAGATGGGATAGTTTCATTCTGGTGGAGAAAAATGTTTCAAGTTCTCATCCTTGCTACCACAAATTGGACATGAGTAAGGACCTGGCCGACCGTTTGCCCTCCCAACATAGCGCCTTCTCTCACCAGGAGTGAGACTGTCCGTCATATAATTAAACAAATCCCTTAACTCCTCCCTTTTCAATCCCGCTTTGAAATAAACTTCCTCCACCCACTCTTTGATCTTTGCGCATAAAAGCTTCGTGTACTTTCGGACATGCTTCGGTGTTCGGCGAGAGATCGCGTGTCTCACTCCCGTGCGTCGGGAGTGTACTAATGCTGTCAATTATGACTAAAACTAGCGTTATCCGCTTGCAGACGCGTATAGGCTGTTGTGGATCCAACGCTTGGTTTCTACAACGGAAGTCTCCGCGGAAGTATGTAACAGTTGTATTTCCTTAACAGAGATATTTGTGAACTGTGCCTACAGTCAAGCTATCCATCCTTTCGTGTCGTTCAGACTCAGTTCTTTTGTTTGTTCCTAATATCCGTCTAAAATAGGTCTTGCTACGTCTTTCTTCAACGAGAAGAACCGCAATCTCACTCGCGAACTCGTCGAGCTCATTCAGGAGTCCAAGCAGGAGTTGCCTTCATGGCTCGAGTCAATGGGCAATGAGATGCGGGCAAGCGGTGGAATTTCAAGACGAGGAGGAACTGGCAAGAAGTACGTACCCGTCTTCCATAGTCTGTTCGCAAATAATTTCTTGTTTGTCCTTCTGTCCTGGAGTGTGTGTAGCCTTAACAAACGACTCTTGCAGTTTTCCGTGTGTCGGTACAAGAAAGTTCTGCATGCAGAATCTGTGGGACTGTGACATTCTTTGAAACAAGAAAATGAGGAGTCGACCTTACTGCTTATTAGGGACACAATTTTTGACTCGGCTCGATCCGTTCGTTTATGATTTTGATCGCCATACGTATAGTGGTAAAAGCTTTTTATGTTGCAAGTAGATGTAAGGTATTATAATAATAAAATATAGTAAGAAAAAGGCTTTCGCCTCTAAATATTTTTCAGTGCACGATTAACAGTAAATTCAACATCGGCGATATCTTACAGTCTGGGTTATCCCTCCTACCCTATTTGGCAGTCTTCCGTCCAGTTTTTCGTTTAGACGTCCCTGTGTTACCGATCTGATGTTATATTATCAGATCGGCGTCAACCGGGACACACAGAAACTTGTCAATAGCTGTTTTTCCTGTTTTCCTCCTCCTGGGTTAACGGTCAGCTTTTTTCAAACAGTCTTGTAAAAGCAAAGCATTGAATACTGTTCGGGCACATTGGTACAAAGTTTTGCCTAAGAAGGCAGCTGCTCTGACGCACGGCAGGGCTATTTTTCCCGACGCCTTACTACGCTCAGAAGTTTCATAACTGATACCACAATGATGCGCAGTTTCAACATATAACAGTAGGAATGCTATCTATTACGAAGAAAAGCTAAAATCGCCGAAAAAGTATCTGCTGACTTATCCGATATCATGATGCCTGAAAAAAAAGTCAGCAAATTTTTTTCGGTGGTATTTCGACTCTTATTCCTTGGGTAAGGCTTTGATGCGCAACATTTGCAAAACATAAAAGCGAACATCCTAAGTGTTCTGTTCATCTGTTCAGTAATCTGTTGAAACCGCGCGTCCTTGTGTTATCATTTACGAGACATCTTACAACGTATTCGCCTGTGAAAGTAAAATGCGGGAACAGGACCGTGAGGTTACGGAAATTCTTTGCCAAGTTAACTATGTTTTGCGTGGTGGGTGGATTTTAAGCAAAAGGCTTCAGCACGTCCCTGTGTTACCGATCTGTTTTTACATTTTCAGATCGGCGTCAACCGGGACATACATTAACTTTGTCTCGAGCCTTTTATCCCGTTCGCCCCTTGCGTTTTCGGTCGGCTTTAGTCAAACAGTCCTCTTTTTTAGCATCCGCGGGTCAGCAGTCACTTTTTTATTATAATAGTTGCGTTTTTGCAGATATCATGGTATTTGTATCGCGGTAACTGGATCTGGAATTAGTTGTTTTTGCAATTGCCGTGGTATCTGCTCAGCAAAAATCTTGGCTCTGCAAAAACGAGAATTGCCGAATTCCGCCTTTTGAAGTCATCACAAAAAAACTGATATCTAGTCACGCCACTTAGTGCTTCAACTTCTTTCCCGCCAATTTGACAAAAGTTGGAGAAAGTGAGATGTCTTTTCAGATACCACTATCAGTTAACACGGTCGGACCATGGTATCAGAATATCAGATACTACGCTAACTGGTCAGATACCACGATAACTGCAAAAGCAAAGTGGTATCAGATACCATGGTATCTGTAAAAAACGCAAGTAAGTTGGTAAATGAAATCCATACGGGGCAATTTCCTTCAAGCGAACTATCCACTTATTAGGATGGTACGATAGTTGTCCACTATCCACATCTATCTGTATATAAATACAGTGATTGTGAGAAGAGTATAGTTCTTGCTTGTGGCTATTCTCCTGAACTGGGTAAACCTACTCTTGGAATCCCTGTTCGATTCCAAGGATTGAACAGTGACCCCGGGGAATAAGCGTACAGCATGAGTTTCATTTTGCTCTTTTATCCAGATTCGCCGGTGGCTTCGGCTCCAGGGATTACCGTACTCAGTCCAGTCCCCGTGGTGGATCTTTCGGTGGTTCGATGAATGGACGCGGTGGTTACGGTGGTGCTACTGGCAATCGTGAGTATTCCCCCTTACCCATGGACTCTTACTATGAAATCAAGTTGAAGGGATAGCAAGTAGAAATCTTAGAAATTAACCGAATACCATTTTGCTATTGCTCAGTTTCGTGCTTTTTTTCCAGATTATTCGTTCAACTGCCGAGTAGTTCCCTTATAATGAAAAGGTTAAAAGAAAATTCGCTTAATATTTAACTTGCCCTTCTCAAATATTTGTTCCTTATAACTGACTACTTTCCCTTAGTCAAACTGTTAATTTGGGAGCGTTGACTGAGCCGCTTGATTAAATTACTTGCATCGGTGTTCCAACCGGAGGAGTCTCCTGGAAAACCAGTTTATTCAGTTTATTCAGTATAATGGGGGAACAAAAAACTTAAACGGTCTGTCATGGGAACTCGTGAATGTAATATTCTGTAAGTGAAAGTCTCGACAAATCCTTTCCATTATGTTCTAAGACAAACCTCATTTTCGTTTCTTGTATGCCTGCCAAAGTAACTCATTTATTGTTTATTATTGTAATTATTATTGTATACCATTATTTATTATCGTTTATAATGTATATTATTGTTTGGGCATGAATTGCCGCTAGTTGCCACGCCTTGTGGTCGTGAAAAAAGACTTATGGGTTACACCTCGAGTTTTTGCCATTTAAAGACATTTGGTGACACAGTTTTCCTTGCAGCTGGTTACGGCGGTGGATTTACTGGAGGTTACGCTGGCCATCAGCAAAGCAACGGACCAGACTGGTGGGGAAACTAAGCCTCGCCGAACGGATCCACCGAGCAAGCTCTACTCTTAAGTATGTTTAGGATTTAGGTGCAATTTTTTCTCCGATTAGGCTCGGGCGCACTTCCAAGCGTTTAGTTGTTTTTATTTTTATCGCAGAAAAGCAACCACCTTCACCTTATAGTTGCTACAAGTCACGGCTTTTCGGTCTTTTTTTTTCGTATTTTCTTGCTCGGCTCGTGAGTTAGTTGGTTGAAAGGATGTGATACCAAGGGTCCGTAATAACTTGCTCGTGACTTTGAACAAGACTATTATGGGCTCTTCATGATATGAGGTAGGACTGGATGTGCAGCGTCCTGCTACAGTTTGTTGGCGTTCACAACAGGTCGACGTTTGTTCAAGGTGTATAGAAAATCTCATGTTTGTAATGGGCAATGTCTTAAGGTGTGTCCCACCTGCGACAGGTGTCTACTAAAAGCCCGGCCAAGTTTAAGTCTCTTGACACCTGTTGTGACGATGATGGCTCTCCTTATTTAACTATCAGTGGGAGTTTGGAACACACCTCTTAATGCTTTGGAATCTGGGATTTTAGGAAAGATTTCAAAGCATTAGTTAAGCATCCCAAATTGTCCTTAGAGTCGTAAATTTGTCCAGGTAACTTGTTTCTGCAAAGAAAAAGTGATGTCGTGTTGCTGATTGAGATCGCCGAATCGCACGGAAAATAGTGTCCTCTGGATTAGTTTAGGCTCTGTAGGTTATCTTAAGCGCTGCCACTTACGAAATATTCTTTTTAATTATGATTTGAAATTGTGCAGTAGCGGAAATAGTCTTAATGATGTGAGTGAGTCACAGTTGCTTAAGGGCGGTTCCCACCGACGCATTAAACCCCGGTGTTGAACGGGGTTGAAGTTTGTGCTGCAAGGTGGAGTTAGTTTCGCGTTTGTTCGCACAATTTCAAGGATGTCCAGTTGGTTGGTAGTGCTGGGAGATATTTTTGTATTTCTAATGCTATTTACTGGATTGGGTGTGTCGGAATTCCGGAATATTCCGGCGAACATTGTTGTACCGGAATTCCGAAGTGTCCCACAATCCGTCCGAAGTTCGCTGCCGTAGTTTTCACGATAATTTTAAGAGGACTCATAAATCAAAGTCTCCCATAAATGTAATCTTCGGGAGTTTAAGCTTAAAGCGGACAGTCTTGTTGGTTTAGAGAAGTTCTCTTTCATTTTGGATTTCAGTACGGCAACGGTACTTTCGATTAGCTTGCTTTATTTTTATTGCAATTTGATAAAATTGCCAAAAAAATACAACTTACCATTTTCGTGTATTTAGATGTTATGTGGTAGCATACACACCAAAGCATCCTGGGTATGAGGATTTGAAACGTTTAAATGTTAGGAGTCAATTTTCGCGACCTGGAGAGGAGGCATGAAAGAATACCCATGAGTGTGTTTTGTTTGTGCTGAAATTGCTTGCAGTACTCAGTGCTAAGTACACCTAGTTGTAATTCTTGAACTGTGATCACAGGCTCTCAGAGGGAGCCCGTCCGGACAGAAACGCCGTATTTATTTTCTATTGAATCTCGATTGCCTCGTCTAGCGGTATTTTTTATGCTAGCTGCAATTGGCTCCTAGTTTACGACGTCAACTGCGCCCAAAGGGGCTCTTGCTATTTATGCCATGGGTGTCAAACTTGCTATTTATTCTGTTCAGACCAAGTTGTTTTAGTATCCTGACACGGATTTTTATTTGTTTTTGTCAAGGTTCCTACGCCCGGCCTCTTCTAGGCGTAGGTAAGGTGTGATAATTCCTGAGAGATTGTCACGTGATAGGCCCGTTTTTGCATATCTGTAGAGCTAAGGGCCCGTTATCTTCCTTTTCACTTGCCCCGCTCGGAACTGGGGTCGAGCTTGACTGATTGATTGATTGGTTTAAAAATAATCACAAATCGTGGCACAATGCCAAATAGTGTACTTAGTGACAGATGAAGTCATACAAAAATAAAAAGTAATCACATTCGTAAAATTGTAAATTTTAGCAGATCGAACCAAAACACTAATATCAGTATATCTGGCCTTACCCCTTACAGATCATCCTGTTGGTTTCACTGCGCTGCTGAGACTAAATTTCCAGAGCTACGAAGGTGGTCGCTTCAGTCTGAACTTGGGTTCAGATCCGAGTCCAGAGCTAACATAACTTAGTTCGGATTCTACCCGCCCAACCTCTTCCTTCTGCCTGTAACAGTTATCTGAATGGTCGGGACTCGTAGGATTTCCCGGCCCGGTTTCCTGCACTTCCAACGTTCCCATCTGTGGAAGCGCAAATAGTTTAAACTTAGCTGTAAGGAATGTTTTTTTTGCCGAATCCGTGACTGCGCGTGTCTAACCATATCTTTAATATTCCGGTCCATCAGAAGGACGGACAAGTGAAAAAGAAGATTATATGTCCTTGGGTAAGAATGTCCACTGAGAAGGCGCGGCGGCGTATTTCTTAGTGAACAGTTGAGGCCAGCCTCTCAGTTTAAACCAAGTGCTTGCCGCGTTCATATTGAAAAGCGTTATGGAATCTAGTCAGCGTTCCCTGTGTGACGTTTTCTCCACGGCGAATATTTAAGTCAGTTATGTACCGTAGTGTAGATCTCGGTTATACAAAGTCGAGCGTATCTGAATTTGGCGCACCGAACTGCGCGAACGTAGTATCCATTTAAGAAAGACGTTGTGCTATATAAGTTTTTGGTGGTGCGCTTTACTGGAGTTACGACTTATGCTCGAAGTTTGCGCACAACTACAGAGTTACTGACCGCCTTTCGCCGTTTCCAAGTATGGAGCGTCACTAGTGTTCCAGTGATTGACGTGACTAGATTTTATGCTTTTCTACTTTTTTATGTGGCAAGTGTATACCTTTAGAAGTTGAAACATTATCCGGGAACTGGCAAGATCTCGCGAGCGGGGCGTGCCACGCGGTCTGTGTTATTTTTAGGAACCATTACTCAACTGTGATACGACATTTTTGTAACTTAAACTTTTCGTGTCTGCAGCTGTGTAGAGTATATGCCCATTGTCACCTGCCTGACCAGTGACTTTTCAGAAAGGGTCGCTACTATCCAACTACGCAGGGGAGGGGGGGGGGCAGTTTATTGAGTAACGGTGGATAGTTGCCTTTCTCCACGATACGGAGCGTGTTCCACCCTTCTAACAATAGAAACTATTAGCTAATATTTTCGTTCCAAGCTCGTAAGAAGTGACAACACAACGAGGGGGAGGGGAAAACCAATTATTTGGAGTAACGATGGATAGGTGCTTTTCTGCAAGAGATAAAGGGAGCGTTTTCCGCCCTTCTAACAATAGTAATTATTAGTTAGTATTTTCGTTCCGACCTCGTAAAAGGTTACTACGCTGATCGTTCCAGCCTTTTCGACGTGACGTAGTGCGTAGTAACTACGGTAAGTTGCGTGGGACACGCTCAGGATCACGAGGTTCCTCATCTCGTGCAAACTGGTAAAAATTCTAAAACTTTCTCGTTCTAGTTCCTCGAAAAATTAGAGAAAGCTTTTTTAGTACAATTCATGAGACTTTGTTTGACAGTGTTGCCAATCAAGCACTGTATGTCCGACTAATAAGTTTGAGTGACTATTCCACTTATCCGAACAAAAAAAAATGTACGCAAAAACCACGCGATCCCGTTTTCGTTAATGGTCTGCTCAGACGTAGGTGGGGAGGGGGAAGTTGGTTTGATGGTAGCGAATCCTAAGTTCTTTTTTCCTAGTTCGTGATACCTGTGGTTGTAAATATACACGGAGAACACAGTAAGCGTCGTATATTATTGAAAGTGCCCACACGAAGGGAGTATGGCGCAGTTGAAATTACCTTTGTTAACTATTAGCGAGAGAAACGGATGGAGTTATACCGTGGTGAAAAGCGTTTATGCTACCGTGTGTGTTTTGATGTCCCTTAAAGTTCGAAAAGCAAATAAAAACTTGACTTCTTGAAGTATATTTGGTGAATCGACTACTTCCACGTTTTCCTAGAATTAGGGATTGTTCCTTCTTTGATAGTGTAAAACCGATACGTTAGCTGAATTCCATTAGAGCTAGATTTCAGGCCTCCTTTTACCACAAGTTAAGTTTTTCCAACTTGAGTGGTTTTAAGCATGAAGGGCCAAGTATAGCTAATACAATTCAACTGTCGTATCAGTTTTGCACTATCAAATATGACTCGCAGTCAGCTTGTCCTGAAGGAATATTTATAGATTGTTTCCTTCGTCACATAGCATCCGTAGAAGAAAAGATTCATGTTTTTTTTAATATCACTTCAGTTAAAAAGGCTATTAAGCTAGGAAATATTCCTTCAGCGCAAGCTGGCTGCGGATTATATATTTTGATAGTGCAAGGATACGTCAGCTGAATTTTATTAGAGCTTTATTTCGGCCCTTAAGTACAGCGATAGTACATGTTTAATTTTGCCGACAATCGAATTATTAAGACGAAATGCTTACTTTGAAAATGTTGGCACTGGTGGACCCGATTAAATGTTGTCTACGAAAATTTGAGAAAAAAGAACGAATAGTAAATTCAAGATAGGTCCCCGATAGTCGGTAAAATTCTCCCATAACTTGCACAGACTTGCCAACGATTTTATGTCATTTCGTATCATGGTTTGAAGTTTTTCTACCGTCAAGTTTAACACAGATGGGAATTGGGATTACCCTACTACTCCTAATCATTCATGCCACACGATTCCCAGAAAATTTCTGGTACTCCCTTAGACTGAGATGAGACCGACTTGGAAACACACATCTAGAACAATGTTGCTCCTATTATTCCGTCCCTATCAAAACCGTATCTACCACCCCCTCCCCCCCCCCCCAGTGTCCACGTGCGATTCGGACAAATAAATTTCAGATCTAGGGCATCTGCTCCTAACACCCACCCAAGTTCGCAGATTGCTGGTACCCCATCGAAGCCGAATCTGATTTTGGACGTTAAATAAAGTTATCTAGTGCCCCCGACCTTTGTAAGGACCAAGTTTCATCCCGATCCCTTCATCCGTTTTAACCATGCGCATTATCAAACATTTCTGGCCTCACCCCACCGTGGTCGGATGCGATTTCACACATAAATGTTATATCTATGGAATTTGCCTCTACCACCTATCAAGTTTCACTCGACTGTAATCACTTCCTGAAAATTTCCGGCCCCCCCCCCCCCCCTCTTACCGAAACCGGCTTCGATCCGACCTCAGACAACATCTAGGACATATCGTGTATCTGTTCCTGGCCTTCTACCACCAATCAAGTTTCACTCGATTCGGCAAACCCGTTCGGAACTTAGGATTACAAATTGATCTCCGGATTCGTTCACGTCTGGTCGTGTAGTTTACTTTACATATCTGCAAAGGTTCATCGTCGTAGTTTATGTGGCGGTGCCCGAACCAGCAAAAGTGAAACAGAGCGACAGACCGAACTACGGACAGACATTACGATCACTATTTGGCGTCTGTGGCATAGTAATTGATTGAGGCAAATTCTTGTCAAACGTTTATTTCTGAAACGGATTTGTAGGCAACGCCGCCACCGGGACCACTTCAAAAGTATTTTCGTCAGCCTCCCGGATTCGTCGCCTTTTCGGTGGCGGAAATCTTGGATCCGGCCGGAAACGTCGCTTGACTGGCTTAGCGCTGGATTTTCCAATGCCGCTGATTTTCTTCGGTGGATCACGCAAAGCGAACGCTTTGGCCTGGTGGCCAAGATGTATCGCCTTGAACGAGAAAACATCTCGATGTTCCTTCGGATAAGTAGCGTAGAATCGGACGAAAGACATATAAGCTGAAAGAAGTTTGAATGTTAGGATACGAATGATTCAAAACGTAACAGGTTCAATGCCAATATGTGATGTGAGATCCGGTAAACACAATACTTCATAAGCGCAAGCTGCCTCAGAATTTACAAAAATGACGATAAGCTTGCGACATTCAGCCCATTTTGGCAGGAGTCCCCGTCACGCTGTAGACTGTTCGTTTTTATCAAGGACAAATAAGCACCAGAACCTCCGTCTCCCTATCTCTGTAATACGAGCATGCGGAGTCGAATCGATCCCTATACCCTCCACGATGCAAACGAGCGTTACGATGTTACGCTGAACATAACAGTTCGTTTCCTCTACTAACAGCTGTATCGCAAAAAAAACACAGAGAAGAAATTTCCAAAGTGAAAGACGATTGTTCCATATAATTGTGACGTCATGCACGACGAGCTGCAGAGGGGCTCAGCGCGCCTTCTGCACATTTTTATCTGACATGCGCAGCGGCGAAGAGGGAAGTAGACAAGCATCAACTCAAAGCTCGAGCAAGTACCTCTAGCTCAGCTCAGTTTTGTCGGGGTATCCCAGAGCAAACTAGCTCTAGAGAGTACCGCACAAACTTTGAAAAGTGACACAGAGTCAAATCGCAGCGATACTGGCTCCGCCGGCGGACACGAACATCCCTCTGATCAAAGACAATAATAGTGGGAAAGACCGGTGACTTCGCTAAAATCGGGTCTCTGAAAATCGATTGGAACGCCGCCTACCGTTTGGACTTTGTCCAGTTTCAGCGGTAGATGATTAATACAATCAAAGCAAGAGGGCGTGAGTAGGCAATGTCTATCAACATCAACTGCTTCGAAATCTGAATTCAACATTTTTTTCCATAAAAAAGCGATTTCTTCTTTCCTACTTGTTTTTTATTCCAATTAAAGAGGAAATCTGAATGGAGAAAGAATGCTCATCATAAACAAAACGTGCTTCGATGATGATTCTGCGGAAAGCGATGGCAGAAATTGGCCATATTCCTGTTCAGCGCTTCCAAGCGGACTAGTTACTGTTAATCCCCCCCATGCCTCACCGTCATTATTTGGATCAGACATGGTAAAATAGACCCACAGGTTAGTAAGTGGAAAACCTGTCATCTGTGTCCCAGGTATTGGGGGTTTTGCATATGTTTCAACAGCAGAAAGTGAAAGTGACCTACTACTAGGCATGGGCACTGTTCCTGTTTTCTGTTTTTTTCCTCCTGTTTTGCTGTTTACTGTTTTCTGTTTCAGGGACCCAAAATAAACAGAACAGCTGTTTTGAAGCCATCTGTTTTTTTTCTCACCTGTTCTGTTCCGTTTTGGTGTATCCTGTTTTGCCCTGTTCCTGTTTTTTTCTACCTGTTTAAACAGCCAAATCTGTTTTTGGGGGGCAACCCGCCTTATCAGTACAACACATCTTTTAACTCAAGATTTCGATCATTTCGAAATGCCACATTCCAAAAAAGGCCAATTTGTCAACCTTACCAGTGACCCACGCGAACTGTGGATGCGATGACGGCCATCAAAAATATTGAGCAAAAATCAAGAAATAGTAGGAACAACAGCAAAAAATGGGAACTTCAGATACTGTAAATATTTATTCAGCTCAAGCTGACGGCGAATTGCATTTGACTGAGCTAAATGGATACGTAGTCAGCTAAGTCTTAGACTACTGTTGCAGCATTCCGACCCTTCGTGGCAGAATCAGTCTTCGGGTCCAATATGAACAAGTGCGCAAGCGCTCAAACGTGGTGTGTAAAAGTAAAACGTATATCATATCAGAGATGGGTGAATCCGATCATGAAAGGATTCGAAGCCGAATCCAGGGCTAGGTACGAATCCGAGTCCGAATCCGAATCCACCATTTCATGCTGAGGATTCGAATCCGAAATCGAATCCGACCTTAACAAAAATTAAATCATGCTCATAGGTTATAGTTCAAAAATCAGAGGTGACAAAAAACACTGATATTTCAGGTAATCAGATAATGTGATAAATTACTTAAAGCACAATGGACACTTTTAATGCTTTACTTTGTATTAAATGCTTCACAAATAAACATTTCCGACTTCCTTTAGAAGGCGCTACGAAAATCGGCCGATTTCTTGTTATCCCTTGTCTTTACCTCTCTGGCATTTCGGCAATCCAGGTCTTAGGAGCTTGGATATCGTGGCAGGAAATTCAAAAACTACCAGCAATGCTTGATAGAAAAGGATATATTTGAGACATCACCAAAGTCAAGCCGCAGATGCAGTTTAACTGGTTGTTCTAGTGTTTCATCAGAAGTTCCATGGCTTAAAGTGCCTATTCAAAGTTTTTCTTTGTGAAATAGTGTTGTGAAGCTTGATATGCTTGCTTTATAAAATGTACCAGAATATGCAATAAACTTATAAAACATAACATAGGTACAAAAATCATTCAAAAACAAATAATCTATTCAAATCTGAATTATACAAGCTGATTTATGCATTTAACAAAGACCTACTAAGTATTGTCAGAAACGTACTTTTATCTTTGTCCAAGCTAGTAAATTGAGCATGTACTGGCCTAAAAAATTACGCTTTGAAATATCACAGAGAGGAAACTTTTGAAAAAGCTGCTGATCTAGGGGGTAAGCATTGTTCCTAGGTTGTTACAGAGTGGGATTGGGGTAGTTTGATGTGCCCATTGAACTTTAACATATTTGGTGGCGGACACCAAACAATTTGATTGTCCACTGTGTAAAAATTGGGAAAACTGAAACTGAAAGGATGTAGAATACAAATTTGAGCGGATTCGTAAGATTGAGGGTTTGGAATCCGTGTCCGTATCCGAATCCAGCCTGAGAAGCAGAAGATTCGAATCCGGCCAAAAGGACGAATCCGAATCCGGATTCGCCCATCTCTGTATCATATATTGCGTACGAACAGCCTAATAACCATTCGCCCTTGACGTTTAATTCATTGTTCAATATGGGCCCAGTTGCCAGCGTTTGGATGTGGGGGGGGGGAGTATCCCCGAAAGATACATCTAGATGGGTCTTTGGGTGGGTCCAAAGACCCATCTGGACAATGATGTTCACAAATTCCAAATTTCAACCTTAGTACCAGGCATGTTTAGCAAGTTTGCGAATTTGGTCAGGTTATTTACTCTGGGCGATCCGGGCCCAGTTGCACATAATTCGCAAAACGGTGGTACGCCTTTAAAATTTAACTGAAAAGCCAACTAATTTTTGTGTCATTTAATTACACATACTGAATTATTGGGATTCTACAAAGGGAATTTTTAATTTCCACTATCTGCTCTAGTTATGACGTTCAGAATATGTGCGGCCGTCCCCACAACGCAAATTCTTCTATGACTCGGGAAATTTTAATCTAAATACAAACGCTGTTTGGTCAGTGGTGAGATTGGTGAAGATTGTTTAGTGCCGGAACAAAAAAAAAAATCATAAATCTCTCTTGTAAGGCGTGCAACAAAAATACAAGCGCATAGAGGTAACAAATCACACGGAAATTCCACTATTTGGAAAACGATTATTCGTGAATAGTGGAAGAACGAAGTAACGCATTTTCAGCGGCCCTTCAAGCTGTTTTAAGTGAATAAGTGATGGGTAACTAGATAATGCTAGATTGTCCTATCCCAGCCTTTTTAGGTTAAACTTTAAAGGAAACATTAGGGAATTGTAACCAATTGCTCTTGAACCGAGAGTGTATCGGGGGTTGAATCCCAAAAGTCACAAATAGACCCCAAGGCCCACAAGTACACCAAGTTTCGAATTAGCATCTGTCATGGTTCACGAGATAAGAATGCCAAAATAAAACGGTGAAAACCGAGAACGGAAAACCGGCTATCGCGGCCGCAAGAGTTGAGTGTTCATAAATGAACTTTCAACTAAAACCGAACATGTGATCACCAAGAAGGGCTCACACGTCGTATTATCTGTTCAGCGAAGTTAAATGTGATTTCAAAAGACTAGTACTTTCAACTTCAAAAAGGCTAGAAAGGCTGAAATTAGCTTAGCGACATCACAACATCCGCACCGGTTCATGATGTAAACAAACGATAACTGGAATTCCTGACAGTATTTTTGGCACAACCTCAGTTCTATACGGAAAAATTGAGATTTTTTCAACTTGATGATGAAAGTGTAACTCCGTTTCACGGATTTTCGCAGAATAGTAGACCCACATTCAGCCGAGAAATCCGCTCGTTTTGAGCCTTGTATGACCATGCTCAAAAGAAACCACCGAGGAAAAGCTATTCGGTATTCTGATTGAACATGCATCTCTCGCGACCCCCCCCCTCACAAAAAAAATAACCATCATCACCAAACACTGTCACGAAGTGAAGCTTGCTTAACTTTGAGTTTGTGTGATCCGTAAACTTTGGTTTATTACCGATTACTATCACAAACAATCCAAGTGGAAAAGTAGGCTATGCGAACATTTCTTGTTAAGACAAATGAAACTTCCATGGCTCATTTTCCATCGGGAAAAAGTGTAATTCATTGATAAAGACAGCTGGAATTCTGGACCAAGATATTTCGTGTTCTATGAAAAGAACTCGAAGAAAGGCATCTGTGCGGTGCAAGGAAGAACTATTTAAGATAGTTCTTGGTAGAGGGCAAACTATACGTGAACTCTGCTATAAAAATAATAAAAAAAACGGGAAATCAAACAATAAAAAAAAACACCTGTTTTAAACAGCCGGTTCTGTTTTTTTTCGCCTTTTTAACAGCTGTTTCTGTTTTCGAAGTCATCGTTTCTGTTAAAACAGAACAGGACCTGTTTTCAAGATTCCTGTTTTCTTTCTGTTTCTGTTCTTATGTGACCTGTTTCTGCCTGTTCCTGTTTGAATGCAAAAACAGAACAGTGCCCATGCCTACCTACTACCCTATGGATTCGACTTTTTACTATGTCTTAACCAACACTTGTGTAGACATAGTAAAAAGTCAAATCCATAGGGTTGTGGGTCGCTTTCCCTTTCTGCTGCTAAAACATATGTAAAACCTCCATTACCTGGGACACAGATGACAGGTTTTCCACTCACTAACCTGTGATCTATTTTACCATGTCTGATCCAAGTGATGACCGTGAGGCATGGGGGGATTAACAGAAACTAGTCCGCTTGGAAGCCCTGAACAGGAATATGGCCAATTGTCAACAGAGCGATTTTTTAACGAAAGAACATCCGCTAAACGGCGCTGACTGTTGTGACTCATGGGGCTTACGGGGGTTTCCGGTCTTTCCCACTTTTACTCTTTGGCTCTGATCACTTCACAGGAGAATTGTTGATACAATCAAGAACAAATAAGAGCAAGAACTGCTGTCTCCCTATATCTGTCACACAACCAAGCTGAGACGAGTCGACTCCCGACGCAAACGAGCGGAGGTGGATCTTACCCGGGACATCAAAAGTCGTTACCTCTACAGAGAAGGTGTAACGCAGTAAACCACTGAGGAAGAAAAATCGAATGGAGGCAGCAGTGATAAGCCTGTTCACACTGGGCTGGGCGGGCGCTGAAACAGCGGTTGCCGGCTCATTGATTCAGACAAGCTTTCGGGGGTTGACAAGAAAATTCCTAAGAATATCAAAATATACAGAAACTGCCATTTGATGCAAAGCAGATTTTACAAATGCGTCAAATTTAGTTAAAAGTACGATAAACTGTATATATATCTTATTGAAAAACCCAAAGGCCGTATACAGGTAACGTAAGATATATGGTAACGTAAATTGTATCTTTTCGGGGTCAATTCAATTAAGTAGTGTCAATATCCAGAACAAGAAGAGATAAATTTCATTCCAGGTATTTGCTCTCATATGAGAATATCAGATGAAAACAGGCAGATTCTTTAAAAAAAAAAAGGCCGTGTTTCAGGTTTAATAGGCTAAGTGGAAATGAACAAATATTACGCAGATGGAATAGGCTTCTACTCTGACAAACTAACCAGAAACGTACTAGGACTTCTATGTGGGTCCTAGACAAACTAGAACCCATGTGGCAAGGCCTCAGTACGAAAACCAAAGACTTTCTTTGATGGGAAAATACACCGTTGACATCGAATTATTTGTAATTAGTGAACTAAAAGACAAACGAGATAGACCAAGTTGAGGTGAACTTTTGTCTTTCGATTAACTACTGAATCGAAATCTAACTCACTAAATTGAAATGTATACAATTATACATTTCGGAAAAAAAGAAGAAAAAACACAAAATATACACGCACCTACTGGTATTATTTTGACTATTCCATGCTATTCTACCATTTCGGTAATTTCAGTAATCCTCGAAAGCCTTCATTACGTTACTCTTAGTTTACACTCGTCTGACAAAGTTAATACTACAGATGTTGAAACTCAATGGGTCATGACTTCAGGGAGTGTGCTTCAAATCCCGGTTTGCATTGTATGGTTCTCCCGAGAGACATAAAAAGTGAATGTCACAAGGGATTAAATCTTTATACGTATGGTCATGGTGTAACAAAAGCGACTATGAATGACCATCGTCAAGTTCGCTTTTTGTTTTTCGCATCACTAATATTCACTAATCAGACGCCAGCGTCTACTCAAACAAAATCAACGCTATTTCCTTCCCGTGTGAACAGGCCAGAACATCCGCCTCGCTAGTGGCTACGTTGTTTTCTTCGTAAATGACTTAACGGCGGAGAGTCGGTGACCAACGAGTATACACGGGCGACCAAGAAATGGGTCCACCTCCGCTCATTGTTGTCGGAACATTTATAGTCGGTGGATGGACGAGAGACCATTGTTCTTACTCGTTATTTGTTCTTGATACAATGCAGTAGGGCAATGGGAGATGTTTGTTTGGAAAAACATGGGAAGACGGTGATTGGCTAAGGGTTGCATCACAGCTCTGAGTAACCGTTGTGCGACGCTAAAATGCGAGGGACCAAATTAAACTAACAAAATGTTGAGTCGTGCGTAACTTTCGAAATGATGATTGGATTCAAACGAAACTTAATAACTGAAGAAAAGACATGTCTCTGGTGTTCCATTCCACGTCTGGACCGGATTAGACAGATGTGTGGGGAGACCGGAAATCTCCTGAAACATTTAGACTGGAGGGATACCGGAACTTGCTGGGAAGAACAAGCATGGACTCTAAATAAATCGTGTACACAACCTGTATGGATCTGGTCACTTGGGGTGGAGGGGGGGGGGGGATCCCGGAGTTCAAACTGACTTATCGGAAACATTAATTTTCTCGATTCAATCATCGTGGGGGTGGGTGGAGGGAGGGTGAATCCAGAATATTGAGTCATGCGTCCGGAGTTCAAACTGGCTTATCGGAAACATTAATTTTCTCGATTCAATCATCGTGGGGGTGGGTGGAGGGAGGGTGAATCCAGAATATTGAGTCATGCGTAACTTTTGAATAGGTAATCGGATGCCAATGAAATTTAATAATTGAACAAAGAACTGATGTTCTTTTTCATGTCCAGACCGTATCCACTTGGGGGGGGGGGGGACGTGTGACCGGCTTAGCCTGGAAGGATGGAACTTGGTGGGAATAAGCAACACATGCTTTAGAAAAATCATTTACATAACTGGATAGGATCAGCATACTCTCGTGGGAGCTGGGGTGGGGTCTGGAATTCCAGTAATCACGAGTTAAGATACTTCCAGATGTGCTAGGACGATGAAACTTGTCTGGAACATTAGAGAATCGACAAGACTGAGTTAGAAATTGTCACTTCCAAGATCCGACCATTCCTTAAAGTGCTTATCTTACCTATCACTTACTCTACGTGCCGACAAAGAATCGCCGTGCACATAGCGGAAGAGCTGGAAGCGCCTCCACGGCTGTCCCCAAGGAATGCCGTTTATTGGTTTTAATTGGATTTGAGTCATCGTTCGGGCGGCGTTTCTCGTTCTTAAAATACTTGTTCCGCTAGCAGAACAAGCACCGGGTCTTCAATCCTCCCATTTAACAAGTATCGGGTCTTCAATTTTCCCGTCTACTTTTCTTTGATAAACAGCTGTTTCTAATGCTGGCAAATGTAGCAAGCGGTCTGATCTTTACTGTGAAAGTCATTCGTTTAAGTTCTAGTTTCCTGTGGAAAATTTTGAAGTTAGTGTTTTGCCGTCGCCTTGTTTCTGGTTTTCTCATACGCAACAAGACCAAAGGTTTCTCAATATTTTTTCTTCCTTTTTCTGCTCTAAAATCAATTTATTTTTCTCTTGTTCATTCGTATATTAATTATTGTTCGATTATTTATTTGAGTACGTTTCAGTCTCATTTTTCTCCTATTGTGAAGTTACAAAACAAAGCAGTGAGAATCCTTAAGATGTTATTTTATTCCCCAGTTTCTCTTCCTGGTAAATCTCCAACTAAAAGTCTTTACAGTTATTTTAATATTATTCCTGTTAGGCAAATCCTAGTTTTTCATTGTATACTTTTCCATGTCCGTTATCTAAAGGATCTGCTGCCAGTTTGCTTCAAATCATTTTTTCCAGGCCCTCCTTCAGTCCGACCGTACAATACTCGTCGTCCTTCAAGTAAGCTTCCTATGCCTTTAATTGTTTCCGAGCGATCAAGATTTTCCCCTAAAAATATTATTACTAAATATTAGAACAAATATGAATCTTGTTTTAACCAGAGTCTGTCGCTCATAACAATAAAAGCTAAAATTAAAGCTGTACTTATTAATGAATATTAGTTTGTGAGTAGCTCCCGGCCTTTCAGCTATCGGATAAATAATAATGTAATTATAAAAATACAAATTTTTGGTATATATTTTTTTTTGGTGTGAGATAGAGTCAGAAGTGTGATGGCATCCGTTTCTTCTGGGTTTGTTTGTTTATCCCGTTTGTCGCCCGGCTTTCGAGCCAGTCTCCCTGCTGGGGACGTTATGTGAATATTGTTAAATATGTATGTTTAAATAATAAAAGAACTTGAACTTGTTTCGATGGGATCCCAAAAAAATAATATTGGGTCTTAGAGAGGTCCAGTCTTCGCCAGACTCCTTGAGCACTTCACTAAAACAATTTAGAAACAGATTAAGGCAAATGGTAATAATCAGAGAAGACCAAGTTCAAGTATGGATTCACCATGTGTGTTGACCCCTACAGCCTGCGTCATATCTGCTTTGACCAAAGTTCCTGCCTTACTTCTGCCAAATTTCCGGTTTCAGCCGGATTCCGGGCGAAATAGTTGTCTTGCAAAAACTTAAAATTCGAAACGGATTCAGTGTATCTCCTTCCCCCTAAATCGAACCTCTAACTAACTTCAGCTAAAACTTCAACTTGTAACAAATTTTCCGATTTTAGCCGGATTCTTGGCGAACTATGTGTCCAGGTAGAAAATGATTGTCATAGAGGAATTCAGCATGTTTTCTTACCCGTAAATCGAACACCTAATGAAATTCATATAAAACTTTTACTTTTAAAAAATTTTCCGGTTTTGGCCGGATTCCCGGAGATCTACTTGTCCGACGAGAAAATCATTTTCATATTCGGATTCAGCATGTCTTCTTACCCCCAAATCAGACATCTAATCAACTTCAGATAAAACTTTTACTTTTCGCAAACTTTCCGGTTTTGGCCGGATTCCGGGTGAACTACTTGTCCGGCGAGAAATCAGGTTTCATATTCGTGTTCGGCATGTCGTCTTACCCCTTAATCGACTATCTGATTAGATTTTAAAAAATATTTGTGTCGCCCCTTAATCTGAACCCCTCCCTCTCCCCTAAATATGCAGCTATCGGGACCATCTACGAACTTGACCGGTCCCTTGACTTGAAGAATCCTCACACCAAGCTTCATCAAAATATCTCGTTCCCTTCGAGAGTTATCGTACTGACAGACGGACAACTTTTGCGATGTCATAGATAGCAAACTATCTGTTTTCGTTTCGAGTTGTATTTTAGCGTCATCAAGTTTGAGCATGAATATTATTTCAGCACAAGCTTATTGCGAATCGAGCTTGACTGCGAAAAATATTACCTTATTTTCACATAAGCGACGTTTCGGCACAGGTTCATTTGTTGGCCAACATATCTTCAATTAAAAATTAGTTTTGAAATTCCCACATAGGCATCAAACAGTCTGATTTTTACTGCAAACAGTGTTTCCTATAATGGTATAACCGGTACGCGTTTTATGTTTTTTCATCGTTTGCTTGAATAGAAAATTATATAAAGCACACTTCTCGCTATTATGCTGTTACGAATTTCCATACCACGAGCGCAAAAAGTATTCAGCCTCCCCTGTTTCCTCGATGTTTGCACCGCATCTTAGCCTTGCTAGAATTGTCTACGTCCGCCACTGCACTCACGAACAGTTCGCTGAAGGTTCTCTCGCGAAGCGTGCGCGCTGCGACGGAGGCCCATTTCTGATGCATGGGAAGGATTAGGTCTTCGCATTACTCTATAGTGTTATTTTGCCCTGGGGCAACCGTACCGGCGGAGGAGAGGGGACATGCTACTAGTCTACAGAATTCTCAGCTCTAATTCTCTCCCCTTCCTCTTCGCCCCCGACAACCACTCACGGACTAGAGGCTCTCCCGGAAACTGTCCAGAAGGTCCTACACCTCTCGTGTTGACCAGCACTTCTTCAGTAACCGAGCTGTTCCTCTATCGAACAGCTTGTCCGAACCAACTGTCACCAGCGAAAAAGTGACTCAATGAGGACTGGCGCGTGCAGCCCTGGAAACAAGACTGGTGCGCCCCGGAAGCAGCAGCCAGAACATAGCACCATCATCATCCGCAAGCAGCATCCTTCTTGTTTGCAAGTGCAATTTAAGGGAATGTGTTGCCTTCATGACGCCTTTCCAAATTACTGAGTCTGGGCGGGCCAACGCTTCGGACTTCCAGCCAATTTCAGCCTGGCTTTACCATCCGGACCCACCTCGCCGAAAACCTGGAATCTCGATGAAAAATATGGAAGCCTGGCTTTGAGACTGCCTACAACTTCCCAACTTTCCATGGAACACACTGGGATTCACTTGCCTTTCGACGCCATCTCGTGCATTTCCGGGGACTCGTTGACGCACTCCTCGCACTTTTGCTGTAGCTCTGTGGCAACCCTTTCCATAGGTGGTTTCGGGACCGATGTGCTATGCAGAGACTCTGGTAGACTACTCAGGATGTCGCTAAGCTGCATTTCTTCCATCCTAAAACGTTCAAGGTTATCTTTACTTACAGTGAACATCAGGTTCCATCTACGTTAGTTCATTCTCGCCCATTCAGATTTTGTTCTGTCCGTCCGTTTGTTCATGTCTTCTCGCCTTTATTCCTGCACTGTTGGAGAGTGCCTGCGAAACTGTTGGCAAAAATCTGACCTTTTTTTTATTATAGTACTTTTATATCAGGCCCTTAGGCACAAAACTTCGATCTAACAGTTCGGCGGGAAAATCGCAATCATGTTTGCTGTAAATTTCCTTTGCTTTCCCCTACAAAACCGATAGTGACGGGTAGGGGCGTCACGACTGGGGGGGCGGGGACGCCCCTCACCTATGTTGTCGACCAGTGTGTCGACGATTTTTCGTCAAAACGGTTGATATTTTTAAACGAAAAACAGTCGGTTTTTCTGAAAATTAGTTGATGTTTTGTCAAAACCGTCGTTTTTCTGTAAATCAGTCGACTTTTTTTTTCCAAACTGTCGTTTTTTTCTTGAAAACAGTCTTTTTTCGCAAAAACAGTCGGTAAAAACTACCAGCCGGTCGGTAAATGCCCCACCCCCCCAAAATTTTTTTTTTGACTAGTATGTGACGGGATCAAAAAGCTAAAAACATACCCCACTTAAACCTTTGGACCGTGTTCCACCCTACTTACCGTAGTTACTACGCATGACGTCACGAATTCTGGCTTTTTGCCGTCAAGGCTGGAATGATTTTTCTATTTTCCAGCAGGATCTCACGCCAGGGGTGAATCCGACCAATCACGTTACAGAGATGTGTAGTTACTACGCTTACTACGCTCCCGAGTATGGCAAGCAAATATAAATTATTAGTTACTAAGGTTGGAACGGTCAGCGTAGTAACTTTTCGTGAGGATGGAACGGAAATAGTAACTAATAGTAACAATTGTTAGAAGGGTGGAACACGCACTTGGTCTTCTTACACAAAACCGCAGAGTCGGTGGTAAACTATACATTTTGTCGGCTCTGTAAAAGATTTTGGAAAACTGGGCCCAGCCAGGGCATGACATTCTACACTCTTTCTGGCCGAAGAATGAAAAATTGGATACTACATCTGTTTTTTTTTTTATTTTATTTAATTTCCTTATTTTATTTTATTATGGCGGATCAGGAGTAAATGACTTACTTACTTACTATTATAGTAGTTTCACGTTCAACCGCCTGCACTGTGACTGGCTGTTCCTGACGTTTTCGATGTCAAGGCTTTTTTGAAACCCGAGTTATCCCTGTTCACAACAAATCTAGTGTTGGAACCAGGTAAAAAAAAAAAATCCGGAAAAAAACGACATTGTTCCAGAGTTTTACAAAAACGGCCTTTTAGTCATGCTTTAAACAGTGCGCTATTCAGTGACGAGAAGGTGGCACTTGACCTCGCTAGCACACCTTGCTGACCTTGCACAACAGTTTCACTGTTCTTAGCTATGGTATGTAATTTTGACTTGTTTTTGTTTATTTATGTAGTTTATTTACGAACTTGATTGTTTTATTTAGAAATTTTATACGAGATACGGTATGCAATGACCTGTCTTTTGTTTTTTGATGCAGTTTATTTATGAACTTGATTATTTTATTTATAAGTTTTAATGTTATCATATAAGTAGTACTGACCTGTCGAGCTGATTAATATTGCCTGAACTGTCTTTATTTGAATTGACCAAAAGCTATTTTTAGGAACTTAAAGATATTACGGATTAAATCATCATTTAATTTAATTTAACCGTCGGACCTTTTGGGAAGCAAGAGATTACTAGATAGTATACTCACTTGACTCCCCTTCCGCTGAGTTTCGTCACAAAGCTCGCCTCGCTCGGCAGAAGAAATATGAGTGCAGAGCCCTCCGTTCCAATTCTAGCTGTGCGGCCCACCCTATGCACATACTCCTCGGGAGTCGAGGGTGGATTAAACTGCAAGATCCACGTCACTTGGGGCAAATCCAAACCTCTTGCTGCTACGTCTGTGCAAAAGAGGACTCCTGTTTTCGCTTCCTTAAACCTCTTAAAGACGTCACTTCTATCTTTTTGCTGCATGTTTCCATGCAGTCGCGATATTTCAATGTCCAAATCTTCCGTTTTTAGAATTCTGGAGACCAGCTCACTGAAGAAATCTACCATATCCTGAGTTGCTACAAAAATTAAGGTCTTAGACCCCTGTCGAGCGCATGTATCCAGCACAAAGGCTATCAGAGCCACTAAACGGATTTTTGCTGGGATTAGGACATAACTATGGTGGAGGTTCTTAGGAATAATTAGCTGTTCTTCATTCGAGTCTCCCGAAATTAGGATGTTCTTGGGGTTATTCAAAGACATCCCTGCGAGGTGCCTAACACTCCTGTTCATCGTTGCTGATAGCAAAATGGTTTGTCTGTTCTCCGCTGCCCCTCTTATATGGACAAGAATATCTGAGACGTCCTGCTCATACCCAGCGTCAAGCATTTTATCAGCTTCATCCAAGATAAGCCAAGCGAGTTTGGATAGGCTTAGTGACTTTGTGTGAAGGAGGTGGTCAATAAGGCGTCCCGGTGTGGCCACCAGGATGGTGATTCCCTTCCTTAGTCGTGCTTTTTCGGATTTCTTCTTTTCTCCGCCGATAAGATATCCGGGGACAAGCCAAGTGAATGACTGCAAAAAAATTACACAATCATTAATTACACCTGACTCAATTGTTTTGCGTCATCAAATTGTGGACCAAACAAATCATTGTGATTGTAATTGTGAACGAGTTCCGTGTACTTTTGACCATTATTGGTTTCTAAGGCACGAGGCTAACTGCCCCAGACGTTTATTTTGCTGATAATCATCCAAATGTTTCAACTAACTGCTTTTGCAGTTAGATCATAACTGTGACTGTGTGGCTGAAACAAAACAATGGAAGATATACACGAGGTAAGAGTTTAAAATAGGATCCAGATTTGTTAACCTTTTGCAAATACGCACGGAACTATAAACAGGATAGGATCGTTCCGACATTCTCGTCTCTGTTAACAAACACTATAATAATCATAATATAACTGGTCCAAAAAGGCTTTCTCCTGTATGATTTCTCGAGACACTATGTACACTAAACTCAATGTCACCCAGGGGATCCACATCTGCTTTGAACTGATACATATTTTTGGCTTTTACGACACTTTCAGGGAGACGATTCCATTATTCGACTCAGAGGCGCTACTAGCCAAAATATTGGGGGGGGGGGAGGGGGGTATTTACTGACTGGCTGTTCATTTCTACCGACTGTTTTTGCAGATAAAAACGACTAATATTGATAACAAGAGCTACGATCTCATATGGCACTTGTTACGAGTAGGCACGGCTCGGTTATGTCAATGATATATCTAGTGTTTGCTAGGTGTCTTCCCACCAAGTTTCATCTCGATCCCTCCACTCATAGCGTTTTCCAATATTTCCGGTTCTCCCCTCCAGCTCCCCCCAAAAGTCACCGGATCCGGTCCGGATTTTAAGTGGGTCGTCTGAGGCATGAGGTCTTTCCAAATATCAAGTTTCGTCGAGATCCGGTCACCCGTTCAAAAGTTATAAATACCTCAAGATTCCGGATTCCCCCGCCTCCACTCCCCCGACAGTGCCCGAATCGGCTCGGTCATGTCAATGATGTATCTAGTGTTTGCTAGGTGTCTTCCCACCAAGTTTCATCTCGATCCCTCCACTCATAGCGTTTCCCAAGATTTCCGGTTGCCCCCTCCAGCTCCCCCCAAAAGTCACCGGATCCGGTCCGGATTTTAAGTGGGTCGTCTGAGGCATGAGGCCTTTCCAAATATCAAGTTCCAGCGAGATCCGATCACCCGTTCAAAAGTTATAAATACCTCAGGATTCCGGATTCCCCCTCCCTCCACTCCCCCCACAGTGCCCGAATTGGCTCGGTTATGTCAATGATGTATCTAGTGTTTGCTAGGTGTCTTCCCACCAAGTTTCATCTCGATCCCTCCACTCGACACAGCGTTTCCCAAGATTTCCGGTTGCCCCCTCCAGCTCCCCCCAAAAGTCACCGGATCCGGTCCGGATTTTAAGTAGTTCGTCTGAGGCATGAGGTCATTCCAAATATCAAGTTTCATCGAGATCCGGTCCCCCGTTCAAAAGTTATAAATACCTCAAGATTCCGGATTCCCCCTCCCTCCACTCCCCCAGCAGTGCCCGAATCGGCTCGGTCATGTCAATTATGTATCTAGTGTTTGCTAGGTGTCTTCCCACCAAGTTTCATCTCGACCCCTCCACTCATACCGTTTCTCAAGATTTCCGGTTGCCTCCTCCAGCTCCCCCCAAAAGTCACCGGATCCGGTCCGGATTTTAAGTGGGTCTTCTGAGGCATGAGGTCTTTCCAAATATCAAGTTCCATCGAGATCCGATCACCCGTTCAAAAGTTATAAATACCTCAAGATTCCGGATTCCCCCTCCCTGCACTCCCCCCACAGTGCCCGAATCGGCTCAGTTATGTCAATGATGTATCTAGTGTTTGCTAGGTGTCTTCCCACCAAGTTTCATCTCGATCCCTCCACTCATAGCGTTTCCCAAGATTTCCGGTTGCCCCATCCAGCTCCCCCCAAAAGTCACCGGATCCGGTCCAGATTTTAAGTGGGTCGTCTGAGGTATGAGGTCTTTCCAAATATCAAGTTCCATCGAGATCCGATCACCCGTTCAAAAGTTATAATTACCTCAAGATTCCGGATTCCCCCTACCTCCACTCCCCCACAGTACCCGAATCGGCTCGGTTATGTCAATGATGTATCTAGTGTTTGCTAGGTCTCTTCCCACCAAGTTTCATCTCGATCCCTCCACTCATAGCGGTTCCCAAGATTTCCGGTTGCCCCCCTCCAGCTCCCCCAAAAAGTCACCGGATCCGGTCCGGATTTTAAGTGGGTCGTCTGAGGCATGAGGTCTTTCCAAATATCAAGTTCCATCGAGATCCGATCACCCATTCAAAAATTATAAATACCTCAAGATTCCGGATTCCTCCTCCCTCCACTCCCCCCCACAGTGCCCGAATCGGCTCGGTTATGTCAATGATGTATCTAGTGTTTGCTAGGTGTCTTCCCATCAAGTTTCATCTCGATCCCTCCACTCATAGCGTTTCCCAAGATTTCCGGTTGCCCCCTCCAGCTCCCCCCAAAAGTCACCGGGTCCGGTCCGGATTTTAAGTGGGTCATCTGAGGCATGAGGTCGTTCCAAATATCAAGTTTCATCGAGATCCGATCACCCGTTCAAAAGTTAAAAATACCTCAAGATTCCGGATTCCCCCTCCCTCCACTCCCCCCACGGTGCTCGGATCGGGGAAGTGACTACTCCAACTTAATCATTTGGGGTCCCTGATACGCCTGCCAAGTTTTATCGTCCTAGCTTATGTGGAAGAGCCCGAACTAGCAAAACCTGGACAGACCGACAGAAATTGCGATCGCTATATGGCACTTGGCCGAAGGGCAAGTGCCATAAAAAACAACTGTATTGACGAAAAATCGGCTGATTTTAAGAAAACTACTACTTTAAGAAAAAAATGACTATTTTTACGACCACTAGTCGTGACGCCGCTGATTCGACTTTCCGGTTTCTGAAGCTCCACTTTCCAATGTCTTTCCGAAATTTCTCACCACGCAGTTTCCAGCTCTGTACTCTGAGGACATTATTGTTGAAGATGAGGATATCATCAGGCCTTATGTTGTAATAGAAACTATGACAAATCTTAAAAGTTTCGAAGAAATCACCACGGAGAAATATGTAAGTTAAAGTGGGTAACCGTAATTTTTCAAGCCGGTTTTCGTAAGGCAGATGGCGAATGGCTGGCACTATGTACACAGATATGAAGTTAATCAGAGCCATTAACCACTAAAGGAGTGCCAGGCAGTAATAAAAATAAGAAATAATTAAGATACCCGATAAAAAAATTTCGAGAATTAGTCATATGGAGTTGTACGAAAAAGTAGCATACAGTAGTAACTGTTGCCCCTGCATGCTACTACTAGCTACTACAGCAAGATTGGATACTATCGGATACTGCTACTTAAGAGTAACCCGGAGGCATGTTAAATCAAAGTATTCCATGCTACTACATATCAATACATGCAACTTTTTGGCGCAACTACCATACAACTACACAGTCAAAGACTTTTTCATCGGGTAAGTAAGGAAAAATGATTTAGGGGCTAGACGTATCCAACCTTTGAAAGCTTCTGGAACCAGGAATATGTCTGGAGAACTAGTTCTCTTGTTGGTAGAATAACAAGGGCATGAACACCGTCCCCACGCTGGATCTTAGGTCGGATGTCTTGGAGTTTCTGCAAGACAATAAGTCGAATACATTGACGTCATCAATGTAGAAATTCCTTCAGCCGAAGAAATGATGTTGATGACTTAAAGGGGTAAGTCAGCTGCGATTTATTCCAGATGACTTATTGCAGATTAATTCTTCTAACTACAGTCTGAAGCCTTACCAAGAAGGTCAGACATATTGTAGGAATAATTCAGCTGACTTCAACTTTAGCGTCAACAACCGTCATCAGTGCAATGAATGACGAATAACAACATCATTTACTCACTGAACGATATGAAGATGGTGGAGTATTAGAAAGAAAATAAGGAAAAAGAAAACGCAAAACCCACGAAACATAAATAGCCTCCAAACAAGAACTTGAACCTCGATATTATATTTAGCGTACACTGATTTTTCCAGCAGTTACCTCCAGCCGGACATGCGGATGGTGCAGGAGTGATTCGGTGAATTCAAGAATCATAGCATGGAGATCTTCCACTGCCGTCACAGTTTCCGTGACTTTAACCCTGTTAACTCCATAGGTAACTGTTCCTGCGTCTAAGAGTAGCACAGTCCTGAACACAAAAATTGCTATCTATCGAACGAGACGCATCTGGCAGGACACGAGGCCACTCTCGGAAAGCAATAGCCGCGTTTTTTGTAAAAGTCCATTTTCCTTGCTCCGTTCTCCGTTTTTTGTTCAATGAGTTTCGAACTCAATCTCCGTTGAGGTTGTTACAAAAAACGCCTATTGCACCAATTTTAAATTGAGGGGCCAATAACTTAAAATCAGCATTTGCGTACGATTTCCAAGGGTGTCATTCAGGTGGGGCAGGGCCGGCAGGAGGGGGGGGGGTCTGCTCCACTGGCTTTCCAAGAGAGCCCAGAGCTAACCAGGAAAATCCAGAAAAATCACCAGACTGTTGCATCTCATTGCGTCATATCAGTTGACCAAGGTCACTCATGAAAATTTAACACTTTTTAATCAGAGATCATAACCTTTTGATCGATGATCAAATGTCTTCAAGGCGTGCTTGAACCTGGGTCAGTCGTGTGTCTGAACTCTGAACATGGGAAGAGACATTATCTTTGTGACATGGCGTCGAGTACCACTTTATGAAACATTTTCCTGGACAGCTCAGGGCCCCCTTGGAAATTTAAATGGGGGCACCACCCGAAAGCAAACTAAAAGCACAAGAAGGGGAGAAGGTCAGTAACTAATCAGTGCCTTTTCACTCAACCACAGTTTGTTTATCTTGTGAAACGGTAAAATAAGTTTTAAATCTATGTTTAATGTGGGTTGCAGCAAAGGCTACTCTGGTTCGTAAACCTAGGAAGAGGCCTGATGTTTCTTCTTAATTCAATGTTATAATGTCTATCTCATCTTTCTTTCCAGCTTTCTTCTTCCGTTTTAGCTTTCTCTACTCTTGCTTATCACATCTACTTATCTCTTATCTACTACTCCCTTCTTTTTTTCCTAGATGCCACCATCTCTATCCTAACATTTTGGTAGGAAACTCTTCAAGTCCTATTCACTCATGTTGAATATTTCATAAGTGCACTCCCTTGTTATCATTGCTCGCAAATTTTGGAATTTTAGTTCCTGAGTCACTAAAAACAGGAAGGTCTATTCCGTGACACCGTTTTTCTTCTTCATTAATTTCTGTTAATTTCGTAAAAAATTGGTTCTTTTATCCATTTCTGCAATTTTGCCAAACGACCTGTTCCCGATACATAGCAGAACCGAGGTTCCTATTCCGTTGATCATTCAGCAGAACGGCATGAATAATGAGATACAACTCGTTCTCCTAAAAACGGACAGTAGCACTAAGGCATTCTACTAAAAACCGGTAATAGGAGAATGGGATAGAGAACGGAGAAAGGGGTTAGTTTACAAAAAACGCGGCTAATCATTCAGCGAGAAACGTAAGCGACACATCTTCTCCTCAACCCGGGTATCTCCTCATGGAAGACAGTAATGGCACGATTACTTTCAAGAAAGGAGTACACCGTGACTGGAGAGATGTGATCTGGAAAACTAACCACAGGGATATGAGTTGCGTTTTTGCAGATACCATGGTATCTGATACCACGGTCTAAAGTCGTTTTTGCAGTTATCGTGGTATCTGATACCACGGTCAAAAGGCGTTTTTGCTGTTATCGTAGTATCTGGCCAGTTATCGTGGTATCAAATATTCAGATACTACGGTCCGACCGTGGTAACTGGTCTTGGTATCTGAAAAGTCTTTCTCACTTCCATCAAATTTTGTCAGATTGGTGAGAAAGAAGTTTAGCACTTAGTGATGTAACTGGATATCTGTTTTTCTTTTGGGATGACTTCGAAAAGTGCAATCTCGGCAATAGTTGTTTTTGCAGAGCACCATATATCAGATACCACGATAACTGCAAAAACGACTAATTGCAGATCCAGTTACCGTGGTAACATGTACCATGGTATCAGCAAAAACGCAACTATGGTGTCAAGCTCCAGACGGTAAGCACTGGATACGTCAACAGGCAAGACAGCCTTGTCCCTAGCAGATGCGATTTCCTATGCTTGGGGACGTTTCGCTATGTGGGCGTTTTGACATATGGATGTTTTGTCGTGGGGACGTTATGTCACGCGGACATTTTGCCATGGGTACGCATTACCACGATAACATTTCGCTTTGGACGTTTCGCCTGGACGTCAGTCTTGTGATTCAGATACGTGCCTAGCCGAGCTTGTATAACAGCATATATATGCTAAGTTGTTTGAGAAAGGCCAATTGACACTGACCAAAGCCCCATTGCCAGCTGTTCACAGTCTTTACTAGGGCCATCCGCTAGCATTCTTTATTGAGGATGTACTCCCCACCTTGCAAGTTTGCTTGATTTCCGCTAGATGACAAGCATCTTCATTCATAGTATTCTAAGCTGTTTCAACCTTTCTAGGCATTTTCGAAATTAAAAAATGAACACACAATATCTGCTATTTTCAATTTCCCGTATCTTTCAGGTAGGCTCTGACACAATGACATAGCCGGTTTTCCCGTCCGATCTACAGTCAAGCTACGCTTTTGCTATCTGCAGGCATAAAAAAAAGCGATCAACAGTACATCGTGTGCCTGCGCACAATTCAGTTCAGGAGTAAAAGAATGAATGAATGAAATTTATTTCCCATTTTTAAGAAACAAGTCACAAATGGAGTATGAAAAAAAAAAAAAAAAAAGACAAGAAGACAAAACATATAACCCATAGATTTTGATACTCTTATTTTCACATGGACAACATAGCCCTATATAAAGTATGGCTAACGTCAAGAGAACGAATAAAACCTGTAATTCGCTCAGATACTGCAATAAACGGATCGGTGACATTATAAATATTCTTTGAGCCCAAGCTGACTTCGAAACATATTCTAGCTGGAGAAGGGCCGAAATATCGCTGATGGAGAATCGTCGCTGAGACGAGGACCCTTGCCAAGAAGGGCCGAAATATCGCTGATGGAGAATCGTAGCTGACGTATCCGTTGAAAACATTGTTAGAATAAAGGTGACATTATACTTTGCCGACAGTCTAGAATTACGGGCCCACGGAGGTAGTCCTAGAAGATATTTGCAATACCTATAAAATGTGGAACGAATGCATTTTTTATCTTTCATAGTCAGTAGTGACCAGAATGGCGACAGCACTAGTATGTGCGGCATAGCGAATGCAGAATATAGCCGGGCCAGTATGTGTCTATTGTAACGACGCTTCGAAGTAATGAGTATTCCGTATGCTTTTCTAGATTTTTCCGCAAAAAACGATACAAGACATGAGCGCGTTGTTTTCATATCCGACCCAATTGGCAGACCAAGGTACACAATCGAAGGTGAAGGTTGAAGAATGTGATCCCCGAAGCATATATTAATTGTCTCTGTATCAGGCTTTTGGTTGAAGATGACAACCTCGCTCTTATTTGGGTCAATGATAAACCAAGACACCATATTCTTCACTAAGAACCCGAAAATTTCCTTCAATATACGCAACCGATCGGCTCAAGTTCAACACATCATCTGCGTAATAGTCCCATTTTGTCGAGTCGGACCTTGCCCGTTGAAAAAGACATACGCCAGGGTGCTATTTTCTTCCCCTCTTATTTATAATAACAGGGTAGTTGACGCACAAAGACCTGTAAGAATGAGTTATGTGTATGAATGTATGGACTTCAAAATTTCGATTTTTCCTAATTCCGAACTTGAAAGTTTTAACTGCACAGATTTTGTATTACATACTGATTCAGCTGCACGTTGAGTGAAAAAAATCAGCGGGGAAAGCCTCGTTCTCGAGACTCAGTACACAAAATAGTTCTTTAGTCAGAAAACAAATTTTTTTTGTATGTCTGTAGCCTAATAACACCATTACAATTCAGTTGACTTACAACGATTTTCGCAGGGGTTTGGCGGAAAAAGAAGGGCGGTTGGTAACCTATACGTGATCCATCTGTAGTGAAATAATGTAACCACGATACAAAGGCGAGCTTCTAATAATTTCCATTGAACAGTTTCTGGACTGAACTCAACACATAGACAATTAGCAGACCAGGTGTAGGCCCCTACACTAAAAAGTTTCTCCGAGTAAGGATTAAAGTTAACTGGGACTAATCTTATCTCTTACTGGGATAAGATGATCCGAATTCGAAATGATTTAATCTCAGTAGAGACAAGATTAATCTCACTAGCAAATAGTCCAAGACTTTGTTTTTACAGTGTACTTTAAGCAATGCGAAGAAACTTATTTTGCAGCCAGCAGTCCTTCATTGGGAATTTACTGCCACATGGAAGTAAGGGTAAGATTAGGAAAACGGCTAACCTGAATAATTGGGACTGCATACGCCAGTGTTTTACCACTGCCAGTCTGACTCTGAATCAGAGCATCTGTGCCCTCAAGCAGCAGTGGAATAGCTGTGGATTGTACCTCAGTCATTTTCTCTAGCTGGAGCTCTTTTTCGAGGTTCTGCTTCAGGAACGGATGTAAATCCAGATCGGCAAACGTCTTCTTGGAAAACACTTCTTCCTCTATCTGTTTCACTTCACTTTCTTCCATGTCAGGGATTTCCGGATTTTTGAAAAACAAGGAAGAAATGACAGGTTTATTATCTTTTTTATTTGCAGCTTTTCCCTGGATGGGTAGTGCAGAATTTGCTGGTTGTCCATCTTGAGAACTTGGTTTCAGGAATGAAAAGCTGGGTTTTGCTGTAGAGTCATCTGAGGTAGTGACTTTCTTCCGCCTTGCTATGATCTTGCCTTCAACTTTTGGCTTGGAAAATACCGGCTTCTTCGAAAACCCCTTGAAAGCACAAACTGATTACAATGTGTAGGCCTATATAGGAGAAGTGAGTCAAGCTCGATGCTTATTTTTCCTTTTTACCAATAACCTATTACCAATCTAATATACAGTCATCTGTAAGGGCAAGCCACATACATGCATCTTACATTAAAATTAGAAATATGTCTTCGCGAGCCAATCAGAAGTCATGCAGATAAATGTGAAGAATAAAAAGGGATTCCTAGCTTTTTTATACTCTAGGACCTTCCAACATAAAGACGACCAAAGAAGGAGCCGTGAATATACAGTAATGGCCTAGCTCTGTCGACGCAGTATCCTAACTTTTGCAGGCAAAGATACTTTTTTCTTGAGTTCTAACGTATGTGCAAATTTGTATTTACAACAGACCAACCTCTACGCAGAAACATATATTTTTTCATCACGATCTCACGTAAATTCTGTTTTGTGTGGATCAAAATCATGGTTAGACAAAGATTAAGCCATACTGTATTGACAAAAGAATGCGCAGAGCTGGGCGATATTTAACTGCTGATGTCAAAAGTCTGGGTTCAGTCTGCATTTGGACCGAACAAAAGAGATGGCTTCTCTTGTCACTTCTGCTTTAAAACTAAAACAGGGCTTGCCTGGTCATCTCTGCACAAAAATTAAGATCTAACTTTCCTGACAGAGTCTGATGACAATGCATGAAGTCTCAATTATCAATCTATGTGATGTAATCTTAGTAATTAATGCTGCAACACAGTTTGTTCATTTTTAAGCGACTTTGCCTCTGTCGAAGTTTCCCCTCTAAGACAAGCATATTGTAAATATCTTTCATTCACAATTTTTCTTTTCTTTCAAGACAAGACAAGGCATTTTGTTTAAGGAGGGAATAATGTAATGTTAGTATTTAATGCTGTGGCCCAGTTTATTCACTGAGTAACTAATTAGTATCTGGTTACCTATTCACTTTAAGGTTAAGCTAAAAGTAGGCTATACAACAGTTTCAAAGTCAAAATGAAATCCTGACTTTTTTGGTTACTAAAGTGCTGCATACTAATCTGGGAAATAATTTTTAATCATATTTTTGACTGAATCACACTGTACTGGATCTTTCTACTGGACAACTGAATTGAAATCATAATTGAATTGTCCCTGAAAAGCCACTGTGTGGGCTGGTGTGGGCAAACCATACCAGGTCCAGGGACTTGCTTGGATCCGCTTCCCAGACCAGTCTAGTACACTAGCCCCATTTCAGGCACGGTGCTCAAACGTCTAGCACCATGACTGGGTGCTAGACGTTCAAGCACTGTACCTTGAATTTCATGTATGGTGCATGGATATCAGTATACAATCCATACAGAAAAAACGTAGTTTCTGTCATCACAACTGAGCACCGGCTCGGACAGGGCTGAAATTACTACTATGAACTAGAGAAATCAAAGACAGTCCTTTATATATTTTTCACAACAAAAACAAAAGGGCTCTAACGATGATGGAGATGAAAAACCTAACAGCAACCTATTTATTTTCCATGTATTTTCCCTATCTATTCCTGATCTATTCCCCAAGAGCCAATATTCTGGTTGGCTGCTAGGTAGAAAAAGTTGAGGCACAGGACATTTTGCATGCAAAACCCTTGACTATGTAGAAAAGGAAATGAGGTTTTTCACATCTGTCATCAGCCGAGCCCTTTTGTTTTTGTTGTGAAAAATAAATAAAGGATTGTCTTTGATTTCTCTAATTCATGGTAGGAATTTCTTCCCTGTCCGAGCTGGTGCTCAGTTGTTATGACAGAAACAGTGTTTTTGATGTATGCACTGTATACTGAAATCCATGCACCATACATGAAATCCAAGGTACAGTGTTTGAACCTCTAGCACCCAGGCATGGTGCTAGACGTTTGAGCACCTTGCCTGAAAAGGGGCTAGTGTACTAGACTGTGAAAGAACTTTTTTTTCACTGAAAGAAATGCAAACATTTCTGTAAAAGTCTAGGGAAGATCTGCTGCACATACTTTGGGAATAGAAGGAGCTGAAGAAAATATATTTAACTGGAGGTCGTCCATATTGGGTCTATTTCACCACAGCAGACTAACTAGTCTTAGTTACTAGCACGAGGTGGCGTAAGTTCAAAAAAGACGCGGTGAGAATCGGTGCTGACAGTACAGTCTCCTGTTTTCTCCTGAAAACTCTCTCAAGTTTTCTAATCTGAATTGTTCTGTGTGCTAACAAAATATATAAAGCCTCTTTGTATTTTTTTATCTAGTCCATAATATAAACATTATGAGGCAGCTTTGCATCAGGGCTGCAAGAAGAATCTGAAATTCCGATATTGTAGGGATTCATCAAAGCCCTCGCTTGGGTTCTTCCACTTTTCTTCCGCTAAGGCGCCAATCTCAAAAGAGCCCAAACCTGACCAGTTGGCAAAGTATATAAAGAGTACAAACCTGCAACATGTGTTGTGAATTGTATATATAGGATAGTACCATGTCAGTGTTAAATATTTTATTTTGATAGATACATGGAAAAGTGAACTTCACTAAAAAAGGAATATAGAAAGGAAAGGAGAGCAGAAGTTGGACTGAGCCAGTATACTCCGTATGACGTCTTTGTCGAACCCCCCAAAATCTTAGAAAGTTTGACAAGGCCAGAAGGCCGCAGTTTAGATCATAATTGTGACAAGGCCAGAAAGCCACAATTTGACAAAAGAAGTGACCAAAGATATAGAGGATACGCACATATACAGGCGATTGATTCGCCCAAACGTCGACCTTCAAACAACAACAACAACCTGACCAGTCTCAGACAAGAGAGGGAAATCTACCATCACAATCAGATCATCATTATTCTCCAAGAAAACAACATTTCATAACCGCAGCAACCAGGCAGCAACGAAGAAGTAGAAGTGAGCGAGGCCAAAAGGGATCTAGAGTGGATCCCAAGTGCCAGTCCATTTGAAGGAAGGACCTATTGATTCACCCCCCTTTTGATCCTCCCAATTGCTGATTTGTATACCCACTGATGCCCTCACCCATCATCCAATGTCCTGTCACCTAAGAGTTGTTTCACCCACTTCTATAATCCATTGATTCACCCAATCCTATAACACGTTGATTGAAAATTATTTCACGCCAAACAAATTGTTCGCCCGGAATCTGTCCAAACCAGAAAATTTGCTAAAAGTAACAGTTTTGTCTGATGTTGAGCTGTTTGGCCGTAATTTTCCAACAAAACCCGACTACGGTGTCATTTACGTTTGTTTTCAAACAATTGATGATGAGTGATAAATACTGTTAAAATAGTCTAATGAAGACCAGATCTCTAAAAGCTCCAATTGTATGGATAAAAAGTCCAATAAATATTAACATTTTTTGGATCCCATTGGAACCTTTGTTCTTGTTTAGGTGATTTTAGTTTACATCAGGCCCACATTCTTTCAGAGCGTATTAGTTTAAGACCACAGCTTAGGAATAAGAGACTAAAATTGCCCAGGTATATAAATATTATCCTGAGCAATACAAGGTTCATTAAACAAGACCTTGACCTTCACACGGCATTTGTATGTACCTTAACAACACTACGCTGATTTTTTTATTCTCCTTGTATGACTCTCTTTGAGCAAGACCAGGCTTGTTTCTCCTCCCATGACCTGGTACAAAAAATACAGTGTATGCTTGTTGCATTAAACAACCTAGAGTTACTACTGAGAATTACTGTAACAGTTTTGTCTGATATTGAGCTGTTTGGCCATAATTTTCCAACAAAATCCAACTACGTTGTCATTTAGGTTTATTTTCAAACAACTGATGTTGAGTGATTAATACTGTTCAAAGAGTCTAATGAAGACCAGATCTATAAAAGCTCCAATTACATGGATAAAAAAGTCCAATAAATATTAAAATTTTTTGGATCCCATTGGAACCTTTGTTCTTGTTCAGGGGATTCTAATGTTTACATCAGGCCCACATTCTTTCAAAGTGGATTAATTTAAGACCACAGCATAGGAATAAGAGACTAAAATTGCCCAGGTATATAAATATTATCCTGAACAATACAAGGTTCACTAAACAAGACCTTGACCTTCACATGGCATTTTCATGTACCATAACAACACTACACTGATTTTTGCATTCTCCTTGAATGACTCTCTTTGAGCAAGACCAGGCTTACGCTTTTCTCCTCCAGTGACCATGTTGGTACAAAAAATACAGTGTATGCTTGCTGCATTAAACAACCTAGAGTTACTACTGATCAGTTATGAGGCCAGGGCAAAGCATATTACACTGTATGTTTTGAAGGAAACAATGCATATCTGAAGCAACAGGTCCCACACCGCTCTCTCCTGTCGATGAACACTTTAAAGAATATTCCTACATCTATAAAGTAAATTCTGAGGCGGTTTTACCTCGATCACGCGTCTAAAGACCAAGTAAAACTTCAAAATCTATGCTTGGGGACTTTTCGCAGTGGGGACGTTTTGGCATGGCAAGGCACAGGGACATTTTTGCGTGTGGACGTTTTGCCATGGGGACGTTTCGGCATCGTTTCATAGGTAAGCCAAAATAACATACTAACTTACACCATCAGAAGATCCATAACAAACACTTGGATACTATCTGCTGTGATTTCACAAATGTTATGTATTGAATGTTATTGATAACAAACATTATAAAGCATTGTTATGCATGTTATGAATTGAGAAGAATCTCATCCGAGGGGAGCTAGAGTGGAAAGACGTCTGCGGGAGACGCGTAGACCCTACTGGGACTTATTGATCATGTAGCGTCACAGTTTCGTTTGATTGATCACATATTCGGAAAGAAGATAATTTGGTGAACCACACTGGCCTGGCATATCCCGAAAAAAGTGAAGAAAAACCGACGAAAATGCTTTTTTTTAAACGCCATCGAAAATATTGAAAAAAAAGCAACTGTTTTAGGAGGATAACCGCTCTTCTTCAGCGCTGACGGAGGTTTTCGAAGAAAGATACCAAAATGTGGATGAAGACCATCAAACGAAACAACACTGCGTCAAAACGGAGGACCAACAAACAACAGAAAATAAAAACCAAAATTGAAAGAATTAAAAAAACCTTAATTTAACACAATTTGATGGCTAGTGATAAGACATCTGTTTGAAATGCTTAGACTCTACTGAGACTTAATTGATCGTGTAAGATCATAATTTCCTTTGACCGACCACATATTTTCGTAACATGTAGTCTACCTTTTCCGGTACATCTTGTACCTAAAAACGGTAGCTCTTTTTTCTGATATTTTACTCTTGCATTCGTCCTCTCGGTTTCCTCTTCCGTTATCACCACCAAGTCTGACGTCATGCTTCTGGCTCAGGCTGTATTGACTAGTTTTCACCTGTATCGGATGCGTCTTAATTACTCCGCTGGGACTTTCTTCTACCGACCTCAATGATAAGAGCTGCGCTGGATCAGAGGACGGTTTTGAGAAGTGGGCGAACTATCGGAAAAAGTGGAGGTCTTGAGGGAATTCTTGGGTGACATGACGGGTGGACGAATTGACGGGTTCGCGAAGTGGGCGAATCGACGGATTTTAAAAGTGGTCAATTCGACGAATTTTAGAAGTGGGCGAATCCACGGATTTTAGGAGTGGGCGAATTGACGTGTTTCAAGAGTGGCCGAATCGACAAATTTTAAAAGTGGGCGAATGGGCGGATCTAAGGAGTTAGCGAATGGACTGATTTTAAAAGTGGATGAATCGACAAATTTGAGGAGTGTGCGAATCGACGCTTACGTGAAGGGATGTTGCGCGAATTGACGACATCCTAACATAGCCTACCTAAAACGGTAGCTCTTTTTTCTGATATTTTTGGTCCGGTCCCTGATATGCCTGCCAAGTTTCATCGTCCTAGCTTATCTGGAAGTGCCCGAACTAGCAAAACCGGGACCGACAGACCGACAGACCGACTGACGGACAGAAATTACAATCGCTGTATGGCACTTGGCCGAACCTCCCCACCCAAAAAAAAACAAAACAAATAAACATTTTGGCTAGGAACGCCTCTGGCTACAAGAAGGAGCATATAGGCTGCGAGATCTTGTATTCTTTTGACATAAAACTGGACCTGAAAGCTTATGTGGTATTTGCGGGGATAGGTATGTCCATATCACCTAAGGATGATATATTGTCCGGATGTAAAAATGAACACACATGGTCTAGGATGTGTGTCTTGCCAAGTAGCAAATTCCATACGGATTGTATCATGTGTTCGAGAGTTATGCTTGTCACTAGATGTCCAGGAACTAGGAACCCCCCTTCAACTCCCTTCAACTGTGCCAGGATCCGGTCCAGAACTATAAATGTACAAGTAAGGCTTGTGACTGTCCTGCCCGCGAGTCAACGTATTTCCGGTACCCCCCCCCCAAAAAAAAAATTTTTTTTTTTTTTTTAAATACCGTGCCTGCGGTTTTACTTGACAAATTTTAATTAAAATCAGTTTTTGCCGGCCAAGATTGGCCAACACTAAGCGCTCGTGCAAATTCGTTTTCTGTCGACAATTTCTGATACTCTTTTTTGAAGTCGATAACTGACAAGTGGAAATGGAAGAGGTTGAACAATGGAAAAAGGCAAAAGCGAAAAGTTTGAGGACCGGCAAGATTGACCAAAATGTAACTATGTAACCGAAATTGGTTTGTTTATGTTTCTCCCAGGTTTCATATCTGATTTTGTTTGAAGTGAGAACAGTGCAACGAGGTTGTTTCTGGTATCCCAAAACGTAAGTGACGGGATACCTATGACATCGCAAAAGTTGTCTGTCCGTCCATCTGTCCGTCCATCTGCCCATCTGTTGTAGTTGATTAAATGTTTGATTTAGAGGTAAGAAGACATGCTGAGCACGACGGTGAAAACCATTTTCTCGCCGGACAAGTAGTTCGTCTGGAATCCGACAAAAAACGGAAAGTCGGATAAAAGTAAAAGTGTCATTTGAAGTTGATTGAATGTTCCATTTCAGGGTAAGAAGACATGATGAAAATGACGATGAAAACCATGTTCTCGCCGGACAACTAGTTCGCCTCGAATCCGGCCAAAACCGGAAAATATGTTAAATCATTTTTTTTGTTCTGAAGTTGATTAGATGACAGACTTAGGGGTAAGAAGAGACGCAGAGTCTGTATATGACAATCGTTTTTGGGATCCCAAAACGTAAGTGGAGGGATACCTATGACATCGAAAAGTTGTCCGTCTGTCCGTCCGTCTGTAAGCACGATAACTCTCGAAGGGAATGAGATATTTTGATGAAACTTGGTGTGAGGATTCGTTGGGTCGTCGGACCAGTCAAGTTCGTAGATGGGCTTTGTAGCCCTACATTTAGGGGTGGGGGAGGGGTTTCAAATTAAGGGGCAAACCAAATATTTTGAAACAGCTAATGTGATAGTCGATTATGGGGTAAGAAGACATGCCGAACACGATGGTGAAAACCATTTTGTCATCGAACATGAAGTTCGCCCGGAATCCGGCCAAAACCGGAACGTTTGTTAAAAGTAAAAGTTTTATTTTCAGTTGATTAGATGTTCGATTTAGGGGTAGGAAGACACGCTGAACACGGTGGTGAAAACCATTTTCTCGACGGACAAGTAGTTCGCCCGGAATCTGGCCCAAACCGGAAAGTTTGTTAAAATTAAAAGTTGAAGTTGAAGTTGATTAGATGTTTGATTTAGGGCAAGAAGACATGGTGAACACTTATGTGAACAAAAATTACTATCCGGACATGGAGTTCGCCCGGAATCCGGCCCAAACCGGAAAATTGGTAGAAGTTAAAGTTTTATTTCTAGTTGATTAGACAACCGATTTCGGGGTAAGAAGAGATGCTGAATCTGTGTTGGACAATCATATTTTACCCAGACATATAGTTCGACCGGAATCCGGCTGGAGTCGGAAAACTTGTTATAAGTTAAATTTTTCTTTGAAGTTGATTAGATGTTCATTAGTGGGGAAAGAAGATACCCTGAGTTCATTTTTGAGCTTTCTCTTTTTCGCCGGACAATTAGTTCTGGAGTTTGGCTGACATCGGGAAATTGGCGGTAGTGACAGGAAGTTTTTCTCAGATGATTAGCTATTTGGCCTTAATCTGTTTCTGAATTTTAATTGTAAAAATGTTAAAAGAGTCTTGCGATGACTGGATCTGGCTAAGACAAGACCCAGTTGTCTGGATCATATATTGAATTTTTGGGATCCCATCGAAACCTTTGGTCTTGTTTACCGGGACATATAATTAGTCGAGAATCCGGTTGTAACCGGATTTTTAAAGTTGATTAGATGTTCTGTATAGGGATAAGGAGATACGAAGGATTCGTTTCTGAATTTTCTTTTTTTGCTGGACTAGTAGTTCGCTCATAGTTCGGGCGAAACCGCAAATTTGGCAGAAGTAAAGCAGGAAGTTTCGGTCAGTATCGTCAAAATAGATATGGCTTACAGATCTGAACTTGGTTTTCTCTGATGATTTGCATGGCGAAGACTGGATCTGGCGAAGACAAGACCCAATTGTCTGGATCAAATATCAGATTTTTGGGATCCCATCGACACCTTTGGTCTTGTTTCTTTAACGAGACCTGGGATTATCAATTAAGCTTATTAGCTTGTTCGAGTTATCTGGGTTTCGTTAATGCCCGAGAGAAGTACGATACGATGGTGTAAGAATATCGAAATGCTACCAAAATCTGATAATAAGAACAGAAATATGGTTTAAGTCAGTTATTTGAATTTCACCATGTCACTTGATTTTGATCATACCGGCAGAAATGACCTTTTAACCGGCTGGTATTTTAGCTACCCGGGAACTCTGCGTCTAGAGCATTTGATCCTATCAAGATTTACTCTCAACTTACGGACCACCCCCTGCCATGTCCCCCACAGAGGTTCCGTCAGGTGCAGAGATCCCTGGTCCGTAAACTGCGTACAGTCCAACTTTCATACCTGCGTTTTGTCTTGCGAAGATTGCGAATATTAGCCGAAAAGTTGTGAAAAATTCCGAGAAATAAAAAATAAGCTGAAAAATAAGGTGCTGAGTCAGAGTTTTGTTTCTACAAATTTGCATGTGTCAGACGACAATTGAGGAACTCACTCAAGATTTTGGTTCTCCCCCCCCCCTCCCACCTCGTGTCACCGACAAGCATGTCCAACAAGTAGGAACATTTTTAGGCTTGCTTAAATTTGTTAAAAGTTGAAGTTTTATTGACATAAGGGTAAGGAGACAGGCTGAATCCGTTTTTGAATTTTTTGCAAGACGAGTAGTTCTCCCGGAATCCGGCTGAAACCGGAAATTGGCAGAAGTAACGCAGGAACTTTCGTCAAATTAGATATGACGCACGCTATAGGACACATGCTGAATCCATATTTGCACTTGGTCTTCTCAGAGGATTACCATTTGCCTTAATCTATCTCTAAATTTTGTTAGAAAAGTGCTCAAGGAGTCTGGCGAAGACTGGATTTCCGTAAGACCCGATTGTCAGGATCCGGTCTGGATCAAATATTAAATTTGTGGGATCCCATTTAAACCTTTGGTCTTGTTTTCCATCGCCGTCTACTCTTTCATCAAAGAATTTTCATACTGTATACTTTATCTTTCCCATTTCTTAAATTGCGGTAAAACAAATAGATAGTTAAGAGATATCTTTAATTAAACAAAACAAACAAAATAAAAAATAAAACAAACACGGCTCCGGGGACTCTATAGAGCTAGCGGCTTTCAAGTGAATTTCAAACTTTTGGCATTGCGGAGAGATTTCTTGACATGGGATTTTCAATGTTGAAGACATTGCTAAATACACTAAACGATTGAGTTTCGAGTCCTGGGTGTCACCCACTAAGGATGTGGAATGGAACTAGTAAGAAGTCCCTTTTATTAAAATCGAGACTGATCGAATATTTCGCGTATGAATGTTTTCTTTTTCGGGATCCCAAAACGTACGTGGAGGGATACCTATGACATCGCAAAAGTTGTCCGTCCGTCCGTCTGTAAGCACGATAACTCTCGAAGGGAATGAGATATTTTGATGAAACTTGGTGTGAGGATTATTTGGGTCAAGAGTAAGGCCGAGTTCGTAGACTGATGGGCTTTTTGTTAAAGGGAATCAGTTATTCGCTAACCCAAGCTAATGAGGGACAGACATTTACAATAGGTGACGAGAAAAGTGGGGTACCGTAATTTGACGCTTTTATCTAGTCGTCGATGATACGCAAACAGAAGATGGGCTGGTATAAAACCTCTCCAGAACTTTTCAGACAAGACCCAATTGACTGGATCAAATATTGAATTTTTGGAATCCCATCGAAACCTTTGGTATTGTTCATTGCCGTTCCACTCTTTAACTTGTTTATTATTATAGTTGATTTTCAGTAATATAAAAAGAATATTGCCTACGTAAAATAAGGTCCATATCACGTTCATGCACACCCTCATAAGTAAGAGACCCCTGTGATTGGGCCAAGCATTGTAATTTCTGCCAAGCTTACTGTGTAGGCTAATTAAAGTTTAACCGAAAAGGGCTAGGATACGACAGTCTAGTTACCCATCACTTGTTCGCTTAAATAATCTTGAAAACCCGATTAAAAAGCGTTAGTTTGTTTTTCTGATATTTCCAAATAATCGATTATCCCATTGTGCTTGCCGCTCTTCCCGTTTTTGTGATATCTCTATGGTGCCTGGAACATTTGGCAACAATACCAGCGGCAAACGAGTAAATAAATTGTGTATCAAATAAACAAAGAAGTGTCTGCAGTCTGCAGTGCCAAAAACTAGTGCTAGATAGTGATAGTGATAGTTTAGTGATTTTCGCGGGCGAATTGTGGACGGATTCACCATGGGAAAGCGTCCACATTCCCAACGTCCCTACTGAAGACTACTGTGGAAAGAATGAAAATCCCCAATAGGTGTTGTAATAATTCAATGTATTTGAATCTAAGATGTAAAAATAAGTTGCCTGTTCAGTTAAACTTTAAGGTTATATCTGATGTAACGCTAATGTTCATCAAGTCTAATCGACAGGAGAATCTAATTTGCAAGACCAACAAGAACTTATAGTTTCAGAGATGAAGCCGTGGTCCATGCTGATCCCGTTTTTGGGATCCCAAAACGTAAGTGGAGGGATACCTATGACACCGCAAAAGTTGTCCGTCAGTCCGTCCGTCCGTCCGTCTGTAAGCAAGATAACTCTCGAAGGGAATGAGATACGTTGTAGTTTCAGAGATGAAGCCGTGGTCCATGCTGATCCCGTTTTTGGGATCCCAAAACGTAAGTGGAGGGATACCTATGACACCGCAAAAGTTGTCCGTCAGTCCGTCCGTCCGTCCGTCTGTAAGCAAGATAACTCTCGAAGGGAATGAGATACATTGATGAAACTTGGTGTGAGGATTCTTTGGGTCAAGAGTAAGGTCGAGTTTGTAGATGGGCTTTGTAGCCCCATATTTAGGGGTGGGGGGAGGGGGTTTAAATTAACGGGCAAGCAAAATATTTTTAAACAGCTAATGGAGACAGTCGATTGTGAGGTAAGAAGACGTGCTGAACACGACGGAGAAAACTAATTTCTCGCCGAACAAGTAGTTCGACCGGAATCCGGCCAAAGCCGGAAAGTTTGTTAAAAGTAAAAGTTTTAGTTGAAGTGGATTGGATGTTCGATTTAGGGGTAAGAAGACATGCTGAACAAGATGGTGAAAACCATATTCACCCCGGACAAGTAGTTCGCCCGGAATCAGGCCAAAACCGGAAAATTGTTATAAGCATTTTTAGTTGATTAGATATCCGATTTAGGGGTAAGAAGAGATGCTGAATCCGTGTATGACAATCATTTCTTACCCGGACAAATAGTTCGCCCGGAATCTGGCTGGAACCGGAAATTTATTTTAAGATAAGTTTTAATTTGAAGTTGATTAGATGTTCGATATGGGGGAAAGAAGATACGCTGAGTTCGTTTTTAGCTTTCTTTTTTTGCCGGACAGGTAGTTCCGGAATCTGGCTGAAACGGTGAAATTGGCAGAAGTAAGGCAGGAAGTTTTCGTCAAAACAGATATGACTTATAGGGTAAACACAAACATGCTGAATCCATATCTGAACTTGGTTTTCTCAGGTGATTAGCCTTTTGGCCTTAATCTGTTTCTAAATTGTAATAGTAAAAATGTTCAAGGAGTCTGGCGATGACTGGATCTGGCGAAGTCAAGACCCAATTGTCTGGATCAAATATTAAATTTTTGGGATCCCATCGAAACCTTTGGTCTTGTTCTAGCCTACTAGTCAATGAAATATAATCTCCAACCACAAATAACACCTTTCTTTTTTTTATCGTGTGTATCCTTCGTCTCGAAGTCAGGCTCTAATTGACTCTAAATTCAAGCCTTGACTATGACTGCTCCTTCCTGATACAACTGAGTAGAGTGAGATGCGCAAATTCCCAAGAAAATACAGCGAAAATTAGAAAAAGTTCGCCATATTTTCAGTTCTTTTCTTCTCTATTTTTCATTTTTCGGAAAATTTCAGTTTTTTGCAAAATCCGCAATTTTCCGCAATATTTCAATTTTGCAAATATTAGACTGAGTTTTTCAGTTGCAAAATTCGCATTTTACATCTATACCTACGGCATTTGCTCATACCACCTACCAAGTTTCACTGGAATCTGTTATTCCCTTCCAACTCCCCCCACCGAGGCCAGATACGGTCTGGAGCTCCAAATAACTTATGAAGGACCCCATGACCTTTGTACGGTCAAAGTCTTACCCCAATCCCTCCATTCGTTTGGACCCCACTTATCTTACAAAATTCCCGGGAATCCCCCTTCAAACTCTCCCGGCCGTGGTTGGATGCAATTTGGACGTTTATATTTTCACACCTAGGGCATTTGTTTTTGCCAGCCAGCAAGTTTCTCTCGAATCGGAGCACTTCCGGAAAATGTTCGGTACCCCTGGAACTCCCACCGTATATGCCGGATCCGGCCTTGAGATGGGCTTTTTTCGTTGGACTAATCGTGTTTGGACACTTACATGAAAGTAGCCTAGTTTTGTCTCGTTTACGCTTTTATCCTAAAATTCCGTGTGGTAAACGTGAACTGTCCCAACTTTTGACGTACATTTACGCAGATTGCCCTGTCGAAAATTGAGTAGGCATATTTCCGAAATGATCAAAACCAAAAAGATGCCAATACTTGTGAGGTGATCCTTTCTGGACGGAAATTAATTCATGTGCACGAAAAAGGTAATGTTTTGAGACACTAAATAGCGGAAGTTTTTCTAACCACGTCAGTCTCGCTCGGTCCTGGAACATCGTGCTTACCGGTTTTTGTGAAATAGTGTCTCTGTAGGATCTGTGAAACCGAGACGGTGTTTTTTTTTGGGATTTACCTGAATACATTTTTGTTTTCACTGTGGGCAGACGGCCGGGGTATGGTGGTTGTTAACTGGAGTTAGCAATTTTCCAGTTGAGCGCTTCTAGTGGATTATGTACGATTAAGCCGCTTTCACATTGACGCGTCGTTGCGATGCGCTGCGTATGCGTTTATCATCCGCTGCGTAAAGGTTGCTTAGCGTATCTTTTCTTATATTTTTGTATTTCTTATGCTGAATTCTCGTTTCTTTCATCATTACACTGTCAGAAGTTTCATAATAGATTGCGCATAACACTTTCAAGAATAACACCTTTTCACGTAGAAATAAAGTGTTATGACCAATTAAGTTTATACTATTTCGTGCATAAATCTCCAACAACACCTTCAATAGGTACAAATACTAAACTGTCAGAACTTACATAACGACAACAGAAGGATGCCTGGTTTCAACAGATAACACTTTGGCATGTTATCTGTTATGTTTCTTTCCTTCTCGTTAGTATTTTTACCAATTGAAGGTGTTGTTCGAGATCTATGCACGAAATAGTGCAAACTTAATTGGTCATAACACTTTAAATATTCTTTGAGCCCAAGCTGACTTTGAAACATTTATTCAAACAATGTTTACAACAGATACGTCAGCTATGATTTTTCATCAGCGATATTTCGGCCCTTCTTGGCAAGGGTCCTCGTCAGGCTGTCAATCTTCTGGTTCAACTTCGGGGAAGGAAAAAAACCTGTAATAATCTGTAATAATTATTATAATCTGTAATAATCTGTAATAATTGTTGAAGTTGAACCAGAAGATTGACAGCCTGACGAGGACCCTTGCCAAGAAGGGCCGAAATATCGCTGATGAAAAATCATAGCTGACGTATCCGTTGTAAACATTGTTTTCATAACACTTTATTTCTAAGTGAAAAGGTTTTATTCTTGAAAGTGTTATACGCTATCTGTTATGAAACTTCTGACAGTGTACTAAGCTCTTGTTCATCGTTAGTAGGTTTTCTCCAGTTTCTCTTGGAAAACTTCAATTCCTCACTGAAAAGTCTGATGCATATGCGTCGACGCAACGCAAGAATAGAACTTGATTCTATTCTTGCGTTGATTTTTATTTGTCTGCGTAAGATCTGCATTCCCCCCCCCCCCCCTGGGGGGTGGGGAGGTAATAAGGGAATGATATAGCGGATTCATGTTGTTTAGAATTACGGCCACAATCAGGACTTTTTTGTCTTAAAAGTGGCCGCTAATCGTAAATTGTTTGCTTAATTTATGTGTTTTTGATGAAATTAAAAAAATGTCTAATGTCTAATGTCTAATGCGTCAGCGCAAGCGCGACGAAGATTTTGCGTAGCTCAATTTTTTTTATTTTTTTTTAAAGTCAAATTCACTTTATTTATCCAAAAATTCTTCATTGCGAAAAATAGCATAGGAAAACGTCAACACAATTTCACTAACGTACAAGTACATAATATACTAAAAGCAATATACAATTTTGGCTAATATTATATTCAATGTGAAAGCCTCAACGCGTCTGTGTCAAAGCGGCTTTAGAAACGCCTGAAACTCTTCGCCAGGGCAGGGTATCTAGTTCTAACGTTTGCTGTTTCATATTGATTATCACCATTAGCTCGCTATAGCTTTTTTTTTTTTTTTTTACCCTTTTTGAGATTCCAAGCGATTCGTCCACTGGCTGTAGTAAGCCGTCATCTCGTCGGAAGCGGCCATTTTGACGATTTACAGCCAATGAGAGCACGCCAGGCCTGGACGAACACAGTTCGACTGCCTTACGTTTGCCAGTGCAGGATCCACTTCTGTCTTCTTCTTTTTTTTTGGGATCCCAAAACGTAATTTGAGGAATACCTATAACATCGCAAAAGTTGTCCGTCTGTCCGCACGATAACTCTCGAAGGGATTGAGATATTTTGATGAAACTTGGTGGGAGGATCCTTTGAGTCAAAGTACAGGTCAGGTTCGAAGATGGGCTCTGTAGCCCCATATTTGAGGGTGGGGGAGGGGTTTAAAATTAAGGGAATTTAATTTTTTAAAAGCTATTGAGATAGTCGATATAGTAGTAAGGAGACGTGCTGAATTCAAGTATGGAATTTATTTTCTCACTGGACAAGTAGTTCACTCAGAATCCGGCGAAAACCGGAAATTTGTGAAAAGTAAAAGTTTAGTATGAAGTTGATTAGAGGTTTGATATAGGGGCAAGGAGACACGTTGAGTCCGAATATGAAATTTATTTTCTCGCCGGACAATTAGTTCGGCCGGAATCCGGCCCAAACCGGAGAATTTGTTCTAAAAAGTTTTATTTAAATTTGATAAGATGTTCGATTTTCGAATAAGAAGACATGCTGAATTCGTATATGACAATCATTTTCTCACCGGACGTATATATTGCTCGGAATCCGGCTGAAGCCGGAGAATTTGTTAAAAGTATAATAAGTTCAATCTGAAGTTGATTAGATATGGGATATAAGGTAAGGAGACATGCTGAATTCATTTTTCAGCTTTAGGTTTTTTGCCAGACAAGTAGGTTGTTCGGAATCCGGCCGAAACCGGAAGTTGGACACAATTAAGGAAGGAAGGAGATACGACGTAGGCTATAGGGTAAACACAGGCTGAATCAATATCTGAATATTTGACAGCGCAAAACGGATATCTGAATATATCTGAACTTGGTGAGATTCAGCTGGCGTAGGCTATCCGTTTTGCACTGTCAAATACGAACTTGGTCTTCTCCGATTATTACCATTGGCCTTAACCTGTTTGTAAATGTTAATAGTAAAAAAGTTTAAGAAGTCTGTTGAAGACTGAATATCTACAAGAAAGAATTGTCGGGAGCGAATATTAACATTTTTGGGCGAAACCTTTGGTCTTGTTTCTTTTACGTGTCAATCGGAGTAGCGTTTCTAATCTTACTGTAATCCGCTAGGTGCACTGAATTACAAATTGGCAAACTCCTGCCAGGTTTTCAGCGCCATTATTACTTTCTTGCGGAAAACTTGAGATTTTTCTCCGTCGAAACTGGATAAGCCCCCCCCCCCTCCCGGAATGGTCTGCCCACAGTGTTTGCTGGTTTTAAGTTTGCATAGAATTTTCCGGCTGAAAGAGAATTACAGACTTCCGTTTGTCCATTTCTTATCACTATGGTATGTGCGCTCAGTACTGATTGCTTGAAGAGATTAGACGCTTATCTCAAAAGTCAAATGTAAATCCGTTTTCTTTATCGAAGTTAGTCTTTGTTCGTCTGAGTGGGAGAAATGAGAAAATGAACATAAGAACTGTAGCGCTTCTTTTAGCGCTTGCCTGCCCTATTAGCGCGCAGCGCTCTTCGGACAAAAGATACCGTTCATCTTCGACGCGTAGGGCCCGACAAGGGGGAAATGACTTCGATAACAGTGATGAACTAGAACCGGATTATCAGTATTCTTACGAATCTGGAAGTCCGGAGGCGGAGATAATTCCCGAATTCCCGGATTCAGTGAGCCCCGGGAGAGGGGTAAGATATATTGGAAACTGTGTTGTGTTGTGATTGCCTATATTCGCGAGCTTTTGCCTTGGTGTTACTCGAGGTGTGCTCTTGAAGTTTAGTTATGACAAAAGTCCGATTTTTATGGCAATTGCAGCCTCTGGCTCAAGTGCTATATACCAATCGCAATTCCGTCTGTCGGTCGGTCGGTCGGTCCTATTTTTTTTTTGTCACACTTTCGAGTTAGGGTACTTCCAGATGTGCTAGGACGATGAAACTGGGCAGGCATATCAGGGACCCGACCAAACTAATCTGGAAATAATCAGTTTCCCGATCCGACCATCTGCGGGGGAGTGGAGGGCGGAGGAATGTGGGAAATTTAGGGCTGTTTGTCACACTTTTTCGAGTTAGGGTACTTCCAGATGTGCTAGGACGATGAAACTTGGTAGGCGTATCGGGGACCCGACCAAACTAACTTGGAAATAGTCAGTTTCCTGACCCAACCATCTGGGGGAAAGTGGAGGGCGGGGGAATCTGGAAATTTGAGTGATCGGATTGGAATGAAATGGAGGGGAGATTCCCGGAATTTCAGTGATGTCAGTTTTGGGGATTTTCGCGACAAAACTTGGGAGGCAGATCAGGGACCCGACCAAACTAACTAACTAACCGACCAAACTCAACTAAACAATCAGTTTCTCGATCCAACCATCTGGGGGGGGGGGGGGGGAGGGCGGGGGAACCCGGAAAATTGAGTAGTGTGCTTTCGAACGGGCGATCGTGTCCGAATAAAACTTGATGAGTAAATCAAGGACATATCTTTGATGTCCCATTTTAAGTTCGGACCGGATTCGGTAGCTGTGGGGGAGTTGGGGGCTGGAAATCTCGAGAAACGGTTAGAATGGAGGGATCGTAGTGAAACTGCTGGGAAGAACAAGCATCTGCCCCAGATAAATCGCTTACACAATTGGACTGGATCTGGACCCTCGGGGGGGGGGGGGGGGAGTCTCCCTGAATTCCGGTGATGTCAGTTTTGGTGATTTTCGTGACGAAACTGGAGAGATTAGGATTGAACTTTGTGGGAATAACAAACAGATGCTCTGGATAAATCTTTTTCAGGACTGGATTGGCTCTGGCAACTGTGGGGGGAGTTTAAGGGGCGTGGGGGTTCCGGAATTCCAGTGATCAACTTGGCTGCAATATTAGACATTCGACGAGATTGGCTTAGAAATAGCCACTTTCCAAATCCGACTATTCCTTAAAGTACCAATCTTGATCACAAAGTAAGAAAAATACTTTTAAGCGAAATATACATTTTCACGATCCCCATGGGCCTATTATCATTTTTGTGTCAAGGGCTTTGCTTACAAAATGAAGCTCCAGCTCCCTTAAAGTGCGCATGTTAATTGCAAAGTCGAAAAGTACTTTTTCTCAAATGATTCATATCAACTTAAGCTATATTCAACAGCTATGGGGAGTTGGGGGAGGGGGGGGGGGAGATCGGAAATATCAAGAAACGGTTAGAATGGAGGGATCAGAGTTAAACTTGCTGGGAAGAACAAGCATTTATTCTAGATAAATCGTTTGCATAATTGGACAGGAGCCGGACACTTGACACTTGGGGGGCCTTCAGGAATTCCTGTGATGGCGTTTTTCAAGACAAAACTTGGCAGGCATGCCAGGGAACCGATCAATCTGACAGAGCCCTTACCTACTACAGACAGTTACAACTGCCATATGAGCTTACAGCTCTTGTTGCTTTTTTGTTTTGTTTCAAAAGCTTCTCGGATTATTGGTGTATTTTGTTTATTTACGTTTCTTATCGTTTTTGGGATCCCAAAACGTAAGTGGAGGGATACCTATGACATCGCAAAAGTTGTCCGTCTGTCCGTCCGTCCGTCCGTCCGTCCGTCCGTCCGTCCGTCCGTCCGTCCGTCTGTCCGTCCGTCTGTAAGCACGATAACTCTCGAAGGGAGTGAGATATTTTGATGAAACTTGGTGTGAGGATTCGTTGGGTCGTCGGACCAGTCAAGTTCGTAGATGGGCTATGTAGCCCTACATTTAGGGGTGGGGGAGGGGGTTTAAATTAAGGGGCAAACAAAATATTTTGAAACAGCTAATGTGATAGTCGATTATGGGGTAAGAAGACATGCTGAGCACGATGGTGAAAACTATTTTGTCATCGGACGAGTAGTTCGCCCGGAATCCGGCCAAAACCGGAAAGTTTGTTAAAAGTAAAAGTTTTATTTGAAGTTGATTAGATGTTCGATTTAGGGGTAGGAAGACATGCTGAAGACGATGGTGAAAACCATTTTCTCGAAGGATAAGTAGTACGCCCGGAATCCGGCCGAAACCGGAAAGTTTGTTAAAATTAGAAGTTTTATTTCGAGTTGATAGTTTGATAGTCGATTATGGGGTAAGAAGACATGCTGAGCACGATGGGGAAAATCATTTTGTCATCGGACGAGTAGTTCGCCCGGAATCCGGCCAAAACCGGACAGTTTGTTAAAAGTGAAAGTTTTATTTGAAGTTGATTAGATGTTCGATTTAGGGGTAGGAAGACATGCTGAAGACGATGGTGAAAATCATTTTCTTGACGGACAAGTAGTTCGCCCGGAATCCGGCCAAAACCGGAAAGTTTGTTAAAATTAGAAGTTTTATTTCGAGTTGATAGTTTGATAGTCGATTATGGGGTAAGAAGACATGCTGAGCACGATGGGGAAAATCATTTTGTCATCGGCCGAGTAGTTCGCCCGGAATCCGGCCAAAACCGGAAAGTTTGTTAAAAGTGAAAGTTTTATTTGAAGTTGATTAGATGTTCGATTGAGGGGTAGGAAGACATGCTGAAGACGATGGTGAAAACCATTTTCCTGACGGACAAGTAGTTCGCCCGGAATCTGGCCAAAACCGGAAAATTTGTTAAAAGCAAAAGTTCGAGTAGATGACAGATTAAGGGGTAAGAAGGGAGGCTGAGTCTGTTTATGACGATGTTTTTTTACCCGGACATATAATTTTTCCGGAATCCGGTTGTAACCGGATTTTTTTTTAAGTCAAACTTTTATTCAAAGTTGATTAGATGTTCTTTATAGGGATAAGGAGATACGCTGGTTTTGTTTCTGTATTTTTTTTTGTTTGCTGGGCTAGTAGTTCGCTCGGAAATCGGCAGGAAGTCCCGGTCATCGTCAAAATAGATATGGTTTATAGAGGTATATCTGAACTTGGTTTTCTCTGATAATTAGCCTGTCCAAGACTGGATCTGGCGAAGACAAGACTCGATTGTCTGAATCAAATATTAGATTTTTGGGATCCCATCGACACCTTTGGTCTTGTTTTTTTCGGACTGCAAATCATTCTAAACCAACGTCTTTTCCTCGGGAAGACGTGCTGCTTAATAAATTCAAATTATATTTGACGGTGCAAAACGGATAAGTCAGCTCCATTTTATTAGAGCTATATTTCGGCCCTTCTTTATGATTCGCAGTCAGCTTGGGCTGAAGGAATATCTGTAAGTTCAAATTTATTGCTTACATTGCCAGTTTTGTTTTATTGTGAAAACGAACGAGGTTATTTTTTAAAAGCATTCAAATCGCAGTTGTGAATGACCATCCAGGGAATGGCAATATCTTTGGGTGTAGTTTCATCCAAGCAGTTTCTACTAGGTCTTTGTTAAAAGGGCCTATCCTGCCCAAAATATTAACACACTGCTTTCTCAATCCTTCCATCCGCTCTGTGTTCGAAAATTTCCAAAACGAAATCCTTCTAAGTTCTAGACATACGCCCATATTCTGATAATTACGCTTTCACGCTGAATTTGTGCCCTGTTCATTGTGTTGAAGAACCTCATTGATGAGAAAGAGTGGCGGAGGGGTCGACGACTCTCTCGGAATGGTGTACACGTCACTAAGGAATAATCCGGAATGGTCAGGAATAATCCGGAATAGTCAGGAATAATCCGGAATGGTCAAGAATAATCCGGAATGGATTATATTAGATTAGATAAAATTTTATTAGGTGGCAGTCTTCTCTATTCTACATAATGTGGTAACACTATTTTTTTTATAGTATTCTACATGCCATTCATGCACGGTTCATACATATACAACAAACATTCTGCTTACAAAAAACACTCACGCATCATTACTATCCTTTTGCAAGGAAAAATCTCTTTACTGTAGCCATGAAGGATGCCAGATGACTCGAATTTCTAATTTCAACTGGAATTATATCCCATACAGAGGGCTAGGAATAATCCGGAATAGTTAGGAATAATCCGGAATGGTTAGGAATAATCCTGAATGGTTAGGAATATTCCGGAATGGTCAGGATTATTAGGTTATTCTGGAATGGTGTACATAAAAAATTAGAGTCGTCGATCCCTCGAGAGTGGCACGCAAATCTGGCTGTGCTTTTCATTGAATTCGACAGTGATTTGCCAAAAAACATTTGAGGCTATGTGTATAGCCTAATCATTTGAAGCCGCATTTGACAGTTAAATCAGTCAATTCTGTGGAGAATGACAGCGTCTGCTGCGGCTTGACCTTTAAACGAAAGAGTCTAATTTGACTATGGATTTGTCCCATGTCATTTGTTTTGCAGGACCAGGTGTCAGGAAATGGCGACCCACCACCTTTCGTTCGACCCGAGATCGAGGAACCAACATCTTGCCAAGGACCTTCCTGCCCCCCATCCTGTGAAGGCGTCGGCTGCCAGATCCAGAGCTCCTGCGATGGCTACGACTGCGACCAAGTTCCATGTCGAGGCACTGATTGCCAAATCCAACAAGTGTGCAGCGGGAGTTGCAACTTGCAACCCTGCCGCGGGCTCTCTTGTAGTGTCACGCCCACCTCATGCCCTGGACCCGACTGCCGCGTAATTACCTATTGCTCAGGGGAAGACTGCACACTCATGCCTGCACAAGGGGAAGAGTGCCAAACAATATCAATCTGCTCAGGGATGGACTGCAAACCAATCCCCTGCCACAGATGCAACGTCAGAACCGTCTGCACCACGAACCAGTGCAGGTGTTTAAACTCCTACTGCAGTATCAGACTTTCAGAGGAAAACCCCTTCCAACCACCTTGCAAGGGATGCAACGCAAAGTGTGCCGATGAGTGTAAGGGTATCAAAGGACAGCTCGGAGAAAAGGGACAGCATGGACAGCAAGGAAGTACAGGACTGCCAGGACCTCAAGGACTAGAAGGATTACCGGGGAAAAAGGGTCCAAAGGGGGACGCATCGCCGCCAGGAATGATGGGGGAACAGGGCTACAGGGTAAGTTCACTTTTTTTGTTCGTAAACACACACGCATCATTGTTAGTTGAGTGCAGTCGAAACTGCTAAACTGCAATATGAAAGACAGAGCTTCTACTAATGATCCAGCATTGGCCTCACCATCCTGTTTCGGAGCCTCTCTTTTCACCAGCGTGTGGATATTCTTTCTATAGTGTTCTCTGTACTGATTCAATCTAAGACGTTTAATTCGCCATAATCTAGTTTCCCCCTTCCAAGCGGAATAGTTTCTGAAAGTTTCCCATTGTCTCTTTGTCGTCATTGGAACCAAACGGATAAATCGTAACAATATTTCATGAATAAGAATGAACCGAAAAACTGAAAGGGGGGATATACTTGATAGTTGCGTCCACACCCCACCAACTATCATTAGACTCACAGATGCGGGAGCCAAAACTCCGTCTCGAAACATCAATAATCCCCCTAATGTTTCCTGATAGCTCCATGCGTATTGATTTCTTGAGTGCAGGCATGGTCGTATGAAGCTTGCAACGATGACGCGCAAAAGTCTACCATAAGGGGCAATAATGGATTTAGGAAATAATTCTGGAACAGTTGCATCTGAGACGAAGTTTCTGTGCCGAATCGCGAGTACATGTTTCTAACACCACCCTGCTTCAGCGATCCGGATACAACACCGTCTTGTGACGGGTCTATCTTCAACAACAGATGGCCTTCAAACGTCCAGCGCATGACCAATCATACGCCTTATTTCCACTTCAGCGCTCCAAGCAGACTAGTTTCTGACAGTTTCCCATTGTCTCATTGTCAACACTAGTGACGGAGACAGTAAAATGTGTATCCATAAAGTAACGAGCAAAACTTCAATCGCCCGGGAAGCAGATTTTCTGCTCACTAAGTTACGGATCCATTTTACTATGCATGCCTGGCACTAGTTTAGAGGCTTGAAAATAAGGACTTAGGACTTTTTTAAACTGAGAGGACCTCTGAAAACGATAAAAGGACCTACGAAGCAGAGCCGTTACTAGCCAAAATGTTTGGGGGGAGGACGAGGAATTTACCGACTGGCTGGGAATTTTTACCGACTTTTTCTGCAGAAATAACGACTATTTTCAACATAAAAAATGATGTTTCTGAAAAAAATCGACTGATTTTCACAAAAACCGACTATTTTGAAGAAAAATCTACCAATTTATAAGAAAAAACGACCATTTTCATGAAAAAAATCAACTGTTCTGAAGAAAAATCGCGGCGCTACGCGCCGACTCGGTTATTTTTTTTACCGACTGGCCGACAGCATTGGGGAGGGCTTCCCCCCCCCCCCAGTTGTGACGACGCTGCTACGGAGACCCGAAAGCTCTTGATAATAATGTATTTTATTCCCTTAATATCTTGTATTCTAAATGCTAGCACCGGATCGTCGTTCACCATATTACACATGACACAATTACATACATAACATTTCATCTCTACGTACAACTTATGAATATCATTCAACTTAACGGGATTAAACTAGACCTTCGTTGCTTGGTTAATGTGACGTGTTGCAGCAACCTTTGTTCGGCTTAGCTGACTAAAGTGTTACGAGAGCAACACTTTGGTTTTGTTTCTTTGCTAAACAGGTAAATGCTGAATTTGTCAACTCATCGAGGTTTTCAAAATGGTACCTTCCAATCCAACAAGAATTTTTTTCTGAACTGATGACCCAATCTGTAATCACATAGTTATTCCTCAGCGTTGAAGAAAGAAACAGAATAATTGGGGACTAAGTTTACTTTGCAGCCAGTTGAACTTTATCCTTTCCAATCGCAGACATCGTGACTTGTTGAAACTTGGAACATTATCTTATATATTCTAGTTGGTATTATAAAGCTATCGGTAGCTTTTTAGTATCAAATACAAATAATTGTCTTCTGTTTATATATAATATTGAACAAAAATGTATTTATGTAGTTGTTTATGTATAGTACTGCATTTATTTTTTCCCTTTTCTTTTTTGTTTAAAATATAACTAGGCTAAGTGATTAAATTATTTAGTCCTGCCACAAACAAATCTGTATAGATTTTCACGTGGTAGGTCTGTTATGATATCAAAATTTTCTTTTGTAAAATTCCATTATATATTACATTATTTGTCTCTCTTTGCTTCTCATAGATGCCACTCTACTAATTAATGCAAAACTATATCGTTGTTTTACATTATCATTTGTATCCGTTGCGTTAGCACTTAATTCTCTAGCACCTCAGGAAAATGACAATGCTCTAGCAACCGATCCTTGAGCGAACCAAACTTTTCTTATCACCAAAAAACACCGGAAACAAAATAGATATCAATATAGACCTCATCGCCGAAAATGATTATGGACGGCCGATTGTTTCTTGCAAGTCCCTGACTTGTCTCACAGTTGGATTCCGCCTATTCTTCGTTTGAGGGTGTACCCTACTACTAAAGTTGTCAACCCCTCAAAGACTTATTCTAAGTCACAATGACAGACCAAGGAGACTCATTTTCTTACCCTCAGATTTATAGAGATCCACTACAAGTCCATCTCCCCATGATAGACATAGTACCAAATTTTTCTCAGTTTAAATATACCAGAAACAAATAATAGGATTATTAGGTACATCAACTAGCGAAAGTTACAAGCCCCTCATTGCCAAAGATATTTATGGTGTAACAGTTGACTTTTGCTTACAAGTAAAAAACAACAACAACAGAATATCGGAAGTAGGGACTAAATTGGCTTTGCAGCCATGCAGTTGAACTTTATCCTTATCAATCGTAGACATCGGGACTGGTGAAAACTTGGTTCATTATCTTATACAAACTAATTGGTATTATGAAGTTATCCGTAATTTTTCAGGATCAAAATACCGTTGCGTTAACACTTATTTCTAGGCTACAGTGATATACCATCACCATCACCATAGACCATTGTGGCATCTCATGAAAATGACAATGCTATAGCAACCGATTCTTGAACGATGACATGAACCAAACTTTTCTTATCATCCAAAATACCGGAAGCAAAATAGGTGAACAAACTACGAAAAGTCGGCAACCCCTCACCGCTGAAGATGAGTATGGTCTAACAGCCGATTGTACTTACAAGTCCTGACATGTCTGACAATTGGGTTCCGCCTTTTCTTTGTTTGAGTGTGTACCCTGCCACTAAAGTTGTCAACCCCTCAACAACTTAATTTAAGTCACAGTGATAGACGAAGGAGACTAATTTTCTTACCCTCGGATTTATAGAGATCAAATAAAATGTGCACCAATTTGCACAAGTTTCTAGCCCCTCATGAACCCGTTCTAGCAACCGATTCTTACTTACCAGTCCACCTCCCCATGATAGACATGACAGCGAATTGTTCTCACGATCAAATACACCGGAAACAAATAATAGGATTAATAGGTATACCAACTACCAAAGTTGGTAGCCCCTCATCGCCGAAGAAGATTATGGTCTAGCAGCCGATTGCTGCTCTAAAACCCCTAACCCCTCTAAACTTTCAAACTGTTGTAACATGAAGGCATTTTTGTACCGAAAAACAGATGACTTATCTTTGATCAGCTCAAGGCCTATCGATTGCCGTTGAAAAAAAAATTCTATCTATATTAGTTCAAAAGTTTACTTTTTTTGCTTAGGCCAACTTTCTAAGATCACCACTTCAGTCAATCAATCAGTCAAGTTTAATCCGAATAGCTAAAAGCTAGAAAAGGAATACAAATTTAAAAAATACACAGACACCCAAGAAACAAATTAACTAATACACTAACAAGAAATTACCAGAAATAAATGATGGGATGAAACTACGTAAAAATTGGGTAGAAGAATTAGCGGGATATGGGGAAAACTGATTGCCAGTGTTCCTCTCGGACCGACGCACGGAAGACGGGAGGGGACGGGGAAGACTTAGAAAAGAGCAAAGGGTAAGCTCTAAGTTCCTTAGCAATGAGAAAACTTTTAAAGTCTAAGAGGCCCATGTGATATCACTTCTCTTCCTCCATCCCAAGTGCTGAAATCCCGAAGAGGAATGGGTAGAAACAATAGATGACAGCACTTTCGGACCCGTGGGAAAACGACACTTTTTTGATTCTGTAAATGTTTCTATTTATCACTCAAAGAAGATATATTGGCTGTGGGGCCAGGGAACTGCCGCACATATTTCGCACTTAAATTTAGTCCATCTTCAGTTTAAACTAGTGCCTGTTAGCTTGCCTGCTAGAACGGAACTTTCCACTCGAAATCAGAAACATTGTTTGATGGAACGAAAGCTTGGCTGCAGAACTTCAGATAGTCCTCTCTGACATAGGCTATATGCAACTCCACTTCAGTTCGCACACTGTAGGCTCTGGCTGAATTACAAGCAAAAACCATCCTATTTGGCCCCAAGCAAGAGTTCTACGGAGCTTTCCAAATGTAATGTCGTATTCATCGCAACACGAATACTGGGTGAAATGGGGTACAAAAGGTTTCAGGTAACGATCATTCGAGTTTATGGGTGGTCTTACTAGTATCTGGGAAGCAGCATCCGGCTTAAAAAATTACCGATACCCTCATCTGCGCCACCGCAAAGAGGACACGCATATTTTCCACCCGGATTCTCCTTCTGTCTATCAAAAACTTTATTTCTACCGTGTAGTTGTAGGCATGTAGCTCTCAGTTAGATCCAGTACCTCGAATAAACCGCAATCGTGTTTTCTACTAGATTTCAACTCGGGATTTACTTTGCACACCTGGCATCCACTAACAGTGAGAAGTGAGAACAGTGAGACCAGTTGGGCTCAAGAAATATTTACCAGCGAGACCCTATGAGACCATGTTCGCACTCAAGAAATCAATCCATTAGGAACTAAAGGAAACGTTAGAGCACCATGTATGCTTTAAGGTGGAGTTTCTGTGGCCGCTTCTCTCTGATCTTGCATTGTAATTAGTCACAAGCTAATGGTGATCTTGTCTTCTTACAGGGAGAATCGGGAGTACCCGGTTTTACCGGACCACCAGGCCTGGAGGTAAGTGACCTTTTCTTTCAGCTAACTAATTAGGGCTCGTCCTTGCCGAATGGTTAGCACGCCGAACTCACAAAGCGAAGGTTCACTAGTTCGAGTCTCGGTGGTTCCTACCGTTTGGTTTAAGATCAGGGCTAATGGTGTTTCCCCGTAAGATAAACCGAGGAGTCCACCCAGAAGTAAATTGGATCCTAGAGAAATCTAGGGAAAATCACGGCAAGTGTTGGCCACCTGTGCTACGCTAACCTCCAGTGGTTTAAATTATATAGTTTTGTTTATTTTATTTATTATAATGGTTGCTAATTAGATCATCCAGTTCATGTCGTGCTGTCTTCCGCACGAGAGTCTGCTCGCGCAGCAATCTGTATATTTATTTATTTGGCTCACGCCACAAGCGAAATGGCGTCAGCAAAGTAATGATATTGATAACAATAAACAAGACCAAAGTTTTCGATGGGATCCCAAAAATTGTATATTTCATCCAGACCATTTCCAGACTGCTTGAACATTTTACTACTAAGATTTAGAAACAGAATAAGGCCAATGGCTAATCATCTGAGAAAACAAACTTTAGATATTCATTCAGCATGTGTGTATTCCCTTGTTTATACGTCATATCTGCTTTGACGAAACTGATCAAAACTTCCTGCGTTACTTCTGCCAGATCTCCGGCTTCGACCGGATTCTGAGCGAACTACTTGTCCGGCAAAAATTAAAGCTAAAAAACAAGTTCAGCTTATCTCCTTACCCCATCTTACCTTATCAACTTCAGATAAAACCTTAACAAATTTTCAGGTTTTGACCAGATTCCGGGCGATTAGTCCGTCGAGAAAATAATTTTCATATACGGATTTAGCATGCCTCCTTACAGCTACATCGAACCTCTAATAAATTTCAGATAAAACTTTGACTCATAATAAATTTTCCTGTTTCAGCCGAATTACGGGCGAACAATGTGTCAGGGAAGAAAATTATTGTCAAATGCGGATTCAGCATGTCTTCTTACTCCTGAATTCGAATATATAATTAACTTCAAATAAAACTTTTACTTTTAACAAATTTTCCGGTTTCGGCGGATTCCGGGCGAACTACTTGTCCGAGGAGAAAATGAGTTTCACATAAATGTTCAGCATGTTTTCTTACCCCTAAATCGAACATCTAATTAGCTTTAAATAAAACTTTTAGTTGTAACTAACTTTCCGGTTTTGGCCAAATTCCGGGCGAACTACTTGTTCGGCGAGAAAATGATTTTCATATTCGTGTTCAGCATGTCTTCTTACTCCTTAACATTAACCCCCTCTCCCACCACTAAATGTAGGGCTACAGAGCCCATCTACGAACTCTACCTATCCCTTGACCCAAAGTATCCCCGCACCAAGTTTCATCAAAATTTACCATTCCCTTTGAGAGTTATCGTACTCATAGACGAACGGACAGACGGACAACTTTTACGAAGTCATAGGTATCCCTCCATCTTACGTTTCGGGATCCCAAAAACAGGCTCAAGTATCCGCAAAATTCCACGAAATTTTTTAATATAATCATTTGCTGGTCGTCTCCATTAGTCAGTCTAGTCACTAGTCATTTCCGGCATGGTCGTCAAGTGGTTTTCTGAAGGCTTCGGAGGTTCTGCCTGTGAACAACAAAGAGAAGTTACTAAGCACATATAGATGGAAACGTCGAAGTAACTATCAATCAATCAATCAGGTTTATTCCAAATAGCTAAAAGCTAGAAGTGGAATACAAATTTACAAAATATACACAGACACGAAACAAATTAACTAATACACTTCAAGATTTTACCAGAAATGAATTATAAACATAAACATAAAAAAAAAATGGGATGAAACTACGTAAAAACTGGGCAGAAGAATTAGCAGGATATGGAACAAATTGATTGCCAGTATTCCTCTCGGACTGACGCAAAGGAAGACGGGAGGGGAGGGGGGAGTAGATGGGCCATCTGTGGACAACAGATTATCTTAGCTCCAAACTTATTTGAAAGAGTATTTCTGCGTTCAGTTAATTCAGGAACGTCAAGTTTAATGAGAGCCTCTTCATATGAAAAATTATGATCACCCAGAATGATTCTCACTGCTCTCTTTTGGACATTTTCCAGGCGATCAGAGAGCTCTGCAGAAAGAGAAGAATGCCAAACCCACAAATAATGCCAAACTACACAAATAGTTAACACACAACAGCTAATTCGCTCGATTTTTCGTCAGCATGTCTCCGGCACCGTTTTCTGAATTTTAATGTCGTAATATGAGGTCAATCACACATTAAAATTACGGATGCAGAGAGAAGCATCCCGAACCATGATGGAAATCTCAAAGGAAAATGAGTACTCCAACCCATTTGTTCATCTCCTGCCAATCTTTTCTCCTGCTTGCAGAGCGACAGAATTCCGAAATTCCCTCCATGACCTTAAAGAATTCGATTCATGTGGGCCGAGAAGGGGGAAGACACCATTATCTTTCGATGGGTCCAGAGGCGTTACTAGCCAAAATGTTTTTTGTTTTTTTTTGGGGGGGGGGGGGGGGGGCAAGACATTTACCGACTAGCTGGTCATGTTTACCGATTGTTTTTGCAGATAAAAACGACTATTATTGAGAAAAAATGACTGTACCGACCAAAAATCGGCGTACTTTAATAAAAACTACTATTTTTCAGAGAAAAATCGATTATTTTTAAGAAAAATCGGAGCGCTGTGCGCCGACTCAGCATCCCTCCCCCCCCCCCCCCTCCTAGTCGTGACGCCCATGGATGGGTCACATTTTTACGAACGCACTTTTACCTTTGTTTCCTTCAAAATCCTCACGGTACACTCTTCAAAGCAAGGTGGCTAATTACTTATTAATTATTCAGTGATCTCCCACCGGACCATAAAAGGGTTACTAAATCTTCGAGAAGATCAGGTGGCGAGTTTTTAGGATTAAAACAACCAAGTATATCACCATGTGAACGTTTAGATATGTCGGAAGAGGAAATCATCGGCCAGGTTGACATCCTTTGGTCTCGGAAGCTGAATATTATAGGCTATAGCTAAAGTTCAGGATCTTAAATAATTCACTATAACGAATTTAGTATAATTGTGATCCAGTTTACATCCTTTCTTCTTTGGACTTGTGGGAGTTAACAAGAATACAAACAGAAAAAAAAATTCTAAAATAAATTGAAAAGGTAGTAATTAGTTTTACTTTTCTACACATTTTCTATATACCTGCTAAACTCCTGCCTCCCCATGTCGGGGGCTTCCGAACCGCGCCACTAGATGACTCAGCGGTCGGATCGAGTCGGGCTTCACCTTGGGTTTTGGGTGGGGGGTGGTTGTAGACATTGCAACTGCTAGAATGCGTACGATTCAATTCCTTTAAGCTGTGGCATATATATTCATGGTTTTTTTTTGTGGCACTTGAGCATACTCAAGTGCCCTTTGGCGATCGCAATGCCTGTCTGTCTGTCGTTCTGTCTGGGTTTTGCTAGTTTGGGTACTTCCACATAAGCTAGGACGATGAAACTTGCCAGGCAAATAAGGGACCCGACCAGATTATCTTGGAAACAATCACTTCCCCGATCCGGCCATCGTGGGGGGAGTAGAGGGACAGGGAATTCGGAAACTAGTAAGATGCATAACTCTGGAACGGGTAATCGGACATGCATTTTCTCAGATGTCCAGTTTCAAATCCGGCCCGGATCCGATCAAATGTGGGGGGGGGGAGGCACCGGAAATTTCGTGAAACACTTCCACGTAAGCTAGGACGATGAAACTTAGCAGGCTTACCAGGGACCCGACCAGACGAACTTGAAAACAATCACTTCCGCGATCCGGCCATCGTAGGGGAGTGGAGGAATTGGGAATCC